>VNWY01001627.1:0-13082 GCA_009869845.1 Pseudachorutes palmiensis
GCGCCCTTGAAGCAAGGCAGTTTTGACCACTTCCCTTTTTCCACGTCGACGAGAGGTGGAGTTCTGGGTCCAGGTGTCCAGACGTTAATGTTGTTCCATCTGTACGTGATTTGATCTGTGGATTTGGAGTATTCGAGGCTCCCACGGCTAGAGCGGAAGTCACGTCGATGTTGAGGCTGGGAAACCTTCTTCTGCACACCGCCAGTAACACGTCTCTAAAAAAGTAATGAAAGATTATTCAAAAGTCTTGGACAACTTATAAATTTTGTCCAACTTACGACTGACGCTGCCGACCGTTTCGGTGACGTTGACTGTGGTGAACTTGGTTGTGGCGACGTTGGTCGTGGCGACGATGGTCGTGGTCCCTTCGTCAACCCTTCCATTTTTCAAAAGCAGTCGAAGAGGAATCTTGTTAGCCAAAATTATGGAGTGCGATTTATGCAAAGTAAAAGCAACGGGAACCATCGGTTTTCAATGAAAACCAAACACGAGACGTTGGAGCCACGACGGTTTCCGTGACAGCATTTCCGAATATCGAAGGTTATGTCCAAAGGCATGTTGAATGGGTGTTCGTTCGAAATTGAAAACGAACGTAGGACGAATGGCGAAGCAGGGTGAAAAGGACGGAAAAGTGGCCCGAAAAATGCTGCTTGGCCCTGAATTTTCGGTACCTTCGCAGAGTAGCTGTCTCGTGTGGTGCCACACGACGGTTTCCGTGACAGCATTTCCGAATATCGAAGGTTATGTCCAAAGGCATGTTGAATGGGTGTTCGTTCGAAATTGAAAACGAACGTAGGACGAATGGCGAAGCAGGTTGAAAAGGACGGAAAAGTGGCCCGAAAAATGCTGCTTGGCCCTGAATTTTCGGTACCTCCGCAGAGTAGCTGTCTCGTGTGGTGCCACCCGGGTGGCTGAAATCGCGCACTTGAATTCCGCCTGAATTTAAAATTCACAGGCGGGAAGAGAAATGAAAGAGCTTTTGTGCCTGTCCTGTGGAAAGTAAATTGAATTAATTGAATTGAAAGTTAAATAGTTGAGGCTCAGTTAAACGACTGTTTGACCTCTGCTTGACCTTTGGTGAACATGCAGGCGTTTCTGAAGACGGGTAAACTCGGGAAATCTGGCCCATCCACTTCCTCTGCGTCTGCAAACGGTGGTGATGGCAAAGGTGATGAAAAACCGGAAGGGAAGAAAAAGTACCCAGTTCCATGGGTAGAAAAATAGTAAGTATGATAAATGATTAATTGTTCTGTCCATTGTAATGATAGTCTTGTTGATTTTGTGACTTGTTTAGCCGGCCAAGGAACATTGCGGATGTGGTACAACAAGAAGAGGTCGTGGCCGTCCTTCAAAAAACCTTGCAAGGGGCAGACCTCCCGAATTTACTGTTCTATGGACCACCTGGTACTGGGAAAACGAGTACAAGGGCAAAGGTGACGAAAAACCGGAAGCAAAGAAAAAGTACCCAGTTCCATGGGTAGAAAAATAGTAAGTATGATAAATGATTAATTGTTCTGTCCATTGTAATGATAGTCCTGTTGATGTCGTCACTTGTCTAGCCGGCCAAGGAACATTGCGGATGTAGTACAACAAGAAGAGGTGGTGGCCGTCCTTCAAAAAACCTTGCAAGGGGCAGACCTCCCGAATTTACTGTTCTATGGACCACCTGGTACTGGGAAAACGAGTACAATCCTTGCTGCTGCTCGTCAACTATTTGGTGATAATTACAAGGATCGGTAAGGGGCAATGAATCTTGGACATTTGGTGGCGAATAAAACGTAAAATATGACACTGCTGAATGTTTCAATAGGATTTTGGAACTCAACGCCTCTGATGAACGGGGAATTGCGGTGATACGGGAGAAGGTCAAAAAGTTCTCACAGTATTCTGCGTCAGCATTTTTGCCAGAGTGAGTTAACGCTACCGGGAGGAAAAATCGGGTCAATGGTAGTTTCTCAACGTTGGTTTTGTTTATACAGCGGCCGGCCATGTCCACCATTCAAGCTTATTATCCTGGATGAAGCGGATGCGATGACCAACGCGGCACAGTCAGCTCTCCGGCGTACAATGGAGAAGGAAACGAAATCGACAAGGTTCTGTCTCCTTTGCAACTATTTGTCAAGGATTATTCCTCCTTTGACGTCACGTTGCTCCAAGTTCCGATTCCGTCTACTGAGTAAGTTTTAGACAATAATCTGACACACATCCTGTACTGGAAGGGTGATGAATAATGTTGTTTTTCAGAGGATGACATGATTTTACATCGCCTCGAGTATATTTGTGGGGAGGAAAATATCCAGTTCGAGAGCGGTGTGTTGAAAGCATTGATCAAAACATCTGATGGTGACATGCGTCGAGCTATCACCACACTCCAATCCTGCTTTCGGCTCAAAGGAAAAGACCATGTTTTAAAAGTTGAAGATATCCAGAAGATTTCAGGGGTATGTTTCCAGTTTTCAGCCTCAACCATTAAATTCAAGAAAAACTTGGTTATCCTTCAGGTGCTGGAACCGGAGAAGATCCAGTCCCTTTTCACAGTCTGTGAGACAGGGAATTACGACAATGTGGAAGCGTATATGGAAGGATTGATTCAACAAGGGTATCCAGCTGCCAGGATTTTGGATCAGTGCTTCACAATCTGCTTGGAGAAACCGGATTTGACGGATACCCAGAAAGCTAAAATCTTTGAAAAGATTTCGGTGAGTTCATCCACACTTGAATACAAGTTGGAAAACTTGGAAAGTGTGATTTTACTTAGCTGTTTATACCACAGGAATGTAACTACCGGCTTTTTGACGGAGCAAGTGAATACCTTCAGCTCATGGATCTTGGAACTACCATCATGCGACAAGTCGCCTGAACACATGTCTACAACTTTTTCCGTAAACGCAGCTTTTCTTTTACCTTTCCAAAACACACAGTACACAGACTAAAATTATTCCATTCCAAGTGCCCTGTCCAAAGCAAAGCCAATGTGAACCAGTATATACCCTTACGCTTTGATAAAAAAAAAAGTTTTCTAGAGTTTCCATGTCACCCAAATTATGCTTCAAACGTTTTAATAAGGCAATCATCAATGAGCATCAGTCAGGGATTTACGGGATTTGGAGACTTTTTAGTCGTTTTTAGTTGTTGACCTCTGGAATTTACTGGAGGAATCAGGAGAAAATGGTCTCCCCAATTTGGCGTCGGTTTTCCGACATTGTAGCCCGGACTGAGGAATTGAGAGAGCGCCCACTCATAACCCGGGAGGAAATGAGAGGACGACATCCTCGTGTTCGCGACAGCGAATTGAGAGAACAACGTCGTCGTGAGTGTCGTCGTGACACAAGCCGCGCCGAATTGAGAGAACAACGTCGTCATGAGTGTCGTCGTGACAGAAGCCGCGCCGAATTGAGAGAACGACGTGATCGGGACAGTAGCAGCGGAAGCCATACGAGTTCGAGTCGTTCATCAAGTTGTCTTTCGTTGGATACGGATGATGGCTGGGATGATTACTTTGAGTATGATGATGACCTCCAAGCCGTGTCAGCATTGCTACTCGTTGTGCAGGTAAATGGCACACTTTTCGACCCAATGAAGAGATAACTGATTACCTTGTTTATAAGGTGGGATTCTTCGCTTTTCCTGAATGGTTTGGAATTAACAAAGAAGAAGACGTGAGTGTGGACTGGGACACGGTGATGGTCAAAGGGGAATACTGGCGCCTCTTCGTAGCTCATTTCTACCACGATGACATTTTTCACCTGGTCTACGATGTCATCTATTTCTACATCTACGGTAAGCGAACGATTGCAATGAAACATTGAACGTATAATCGCTGAATGGCGGTTTTGTTTTGCAGCGCGTTACCTAGAACCAATGTTTAAATGGCACGTTTGGTTCATCCTCCTGGAATTCATGGGCGTGGCGAGCAACTTTATCTTCATCCTGATGAACCATTACACAGAGCCAGATGACGAGTTGACAAATTATGGGTTTTCCAGTAAGGAACTTTCCCCCCTATTTCTTTGAGCTTTGATTTGACCTGACTGAAATTCCACAGGTATCATCCTGTCTCTTCGAATTCTCCTGGCATACTTGGGAGATCCAGAAATGTATGAGCCTTCCCATGCCCTGGAATTATACCCTTCCTACTTGTCAGCAGCTTGGTCGCCGTGGCAGCCAGTGCTGGAGACTGTGATGTATAAAAGTATCATGGAGGAGTCGAACGCCGCTGGATGCACTTGTGGCCTCATCGTTGGATTCTTTTGCGCCTTTCTTAACTGGATTCTTCCACTTGGGTTCCTCTTTCGAAGACCTTCTCATACTGTCCCTGAAGACTGAAATTCAAAATTCTCTAAAAATCCATGTCTCTCTCCATTCTCGTTTGTAATCCACTGTATTGAAAGCCATTATACTTGATCCAATTGACGGTCAAATGCCTTCGTCTCATGATGGGGTGAGACGTGCTATTAGTCTAATTGACTTGCGAAGAAGTCCCAGGGCAGAAGTGGAAGTATTGTTCAACAGACAAAGGCAGGAACAGCAGGGCATTATCCAGCAGGAACTGAAGCAGCATGGATCATTCCCTCCAGTCGCTTCTTGCTATGCCATTCTGCTCGTAAAGTTGATACCCATGAGAAAGGTGTTTTGTAACTTCAATTGTATTTGATTTAGGTTCTGATTTACAACTGGGGTGAGAGTTACGGGGTCAAGTCAGAAGGCCAAGTCTCTGTCAATTGGATCAAAGTGGTGAAGGAGAAGGAAATCTGGAGAGTCTTTGTAGCTCATTTCTTCCATTTCAATCGTCTCATTTTTATGGTTAACGTCACCAGCCTCATGGCTTTGGGTGAGGAAAATGAAAGACTTTTGTTTCTTTAGACTTTACGTTCCAAAACTAACGATTTTTTGTCTAGGACGTTTTCTGGAGCGGAAAATCAAGGCGATTCCAATGTTGCTTCTGATTCTGACGCTTGGGATTCTTGGGAACTTGTTCCACATGCTCGTCGCCACTTACATTTGTCGAGATGAAAAGGAAAGTACCGTTGGCTTCTCTCGTAAGATCTTCGCAGTGGTTGTGAGTTACAACTGTTGATTTTCTGTGAATCCCAGAGGATGATTTTAGCCCTGAAAATGGTCCAAGTCCTTGCCAAAGATGGTAGCCGTAAGAGAGGCCCTTGTCTCCTACTTGGCTTCATTCCAGTCAACTTGGGACGGCTGGCTCCGATGGAACCAATCCTCGAGGGGATCCTTTCAAACGTCCTCTTCAAAGGGAAAAGCCTCGCTCTCTATGTCTCTGGCGTTTGTGCTGGACTCTGCTTCTTAATTGTGGACCACTTCTTCCATGATGCCATCTTGGTCCCAGCCGAAGTTACTCTGGAATTCTCCGAGTCCAGTGGGTCACAGACGGAATTGGCACGAGGAACAGAGCGTGCTGGAAGAACCAGTTCTGAAATCAGACTTCATCGGACCTTGAACATGATTGGCGCAGATGGATCAAGAGTCAGGATCTTCGACGACTGGCAGAGCAACGAGTGCATCATGCTCTTCCAACGACGCTCGTACTTGGAATCAACGTCAAGGCATTTTCATCAAAATTCAAAATCAGACTCGAATTTATTGACGAACAGAACGAATTACTAAGAAATCGGATACTTCCTATTTGTGTACCGATGTCGAATTTATTGGCAAAAAAAACTAAATTAAAAAATTCTTGCGTGATATACGGTATATAAAGTGAGGAAGGGAAGTCCTCAGGTTGTACGATTTTTAGTCCTTTTGCTTACTGCTGATCTTCTTGTTGATAATTTCTCGAAACTGTGACAGAATCTTGTTCATCTCGCTTTTGACGCTCTTCCTTGGAAAACATGGCGAGTGCTCGTTTCTCGTCAGCAGAGTAGATTTGATTCTCCTTTCGAATACGAACAGCCTCCATTCTTCGGTGTCGAGAACCACTCATGACGTAGCCGACCTGAAAATATTTTGAGTTTAGTCATTAGAAAACAAAGCCAAAAGGTCGAGTTGTTCCAGATTCTCAGGTTGAGGTGGTTTGACGATAACAACTGAACTTACGTCTTCATATTTCTCAATTTCGTCTGAAGTGAGGCCAATTTCTCCTCTCCTGGGGATTCGTTTTCCTTCCGCAACAAATGCAGCCTAAGAAACATAACATAAATGGTGGTCAGCACCAGTGACTCTGGAAATTCAACATGGCACATACCATCGCAGCTCCTTCTCCGGGTAATAAAGCCTTTCCGAATTCCTTGAACGAAAGTTGTACAACTTGCTTCGGCTGAGGACCAACCACATCATCTTCAACTTCGCCATCGACCCCAACCACTTCAGGTAATTGGCTCTTCTCAACCCACTCGTCTTCACCTTCGCTACTCTCGGAAGAAGGTTCTATTCTTAACGACGTGGGCTTGGTGGTCACCGATTCAGTCGACAGTTTCCGCTTCATCTCCTCAACACCTTTGAGAATATCCTGGACCGTTTTATCAGCGTTTTCCAATTCCTTCTTCCCTTCCAAACTTGACTTCCGGCTCCGCCTCTTCTCCCCTTTCTTGCTCTTCTTCACCTTCTTACTCTTCTTATGACGCTTTCTCCTCGCTTCCTCTTCCGACGAACTGTCTGAAGCCTCACTGTCCTCCGAGTCATCAGAAGAAACGCTAGCACGGCGCTTCCGCTTCTTTGCCTTTGAACTCTTCTTACTCTTCTTCTTCTTCTTCGACTTTCCGTCTGGACTTTCATGCCTCAAGTACCATTTGTATCCTTGCTCGACTACTTTCCCAATAACAGGTTCCGCGTCGTCTGAACTGTTACACACAAAACAAACGATTACCTAGGTGGAAATGCTAGTTTAATTATACGGTGAACTTACTCTCCGTGCTGATGTTGCGGCGTTTTGGACCAAACGTCTGGGACACCAATTTCTGAAATCTGTTCTCTGAGCTGTATCCTCTTTTCATCCGCAGGTGGAGCATACCGATGTGCACGTTCTCCATTTCCACGGTTGTTATGATAGGACTGTTGGGAATTCGGGTAGCGTCGAGGTGGACTTCGGAAATTGCTCCTTCCACCACCGCCGCGGCGAGGTGATGCTGATCTAGAGCGTGACCTGGACCGTCTGTGACTTCGTTCACCTCCTCGGTCACCTCCTCGTTCACGATCTCCTCGTCCCATTGGTCAGCTGTTTGGTAACCAAATCTTTAATAAAAATGGTCAAATGTCAAAACTTAATAGTTCAAAACCTGGTGTCTGCTGGACAAAAAAACTTACAACAAAGTCAACGAATTTTTCCAGATTTCAAAACTGCGAAAAACGCCGTTTGAATTTTGTAATTTTTGGTACTTTGGGAATGCAAGAAAATTGAGAGATTTTTGTACCGCGTTTCCATTTGGCTTTTGAAGTGCGAAATTCCCCTCCTCTTTTGCCTTCCAAAAACCAATGAAACTTCCACACGTGATTGCAGTCAAACCAAAACTTTACTTTATCAATTGGCCCACCGATCCACCGCTGTCAATTGCCTCAGTTAATTGTAATCAACAGTTAACTCTACGTGTGTCTAACTATCCATTTTATATCCAGGTGTTCGTCTGAGGGGTCTGACAATACTTTCTCTCCAGTTGGAATACACACAAGTGGCAATCTGAGACATCGGTGCTCCAGACACTCCGCTGGACTATTCGTTTCTAATTTTGTAAATATGAAGGTCACTGGAGATATCCAGGGAATGGATACCTTCACCTTCTTGCTCTCGTGGATAAGCATATTTTCATACCCAGGTAAAATCTAGATTGGACCAGAAATACAACAAACACAGCAACCTGTATAAACTTGTTTTACAAACTGATTAACTTTTAGGTGTGAAGAGTGGATCGGCATCCAGCAATGTCCAGAAGCATTTAGACATGGGTAGAATACACCTGGAGAATCGTCAGTTTTCGGATGCCCTGACACAATTCCATGCAGCTGTCGAATTGGATCCGGACAATTATCAAACGTACTTCAAACGAGCCCTTGTCTTCTTAGCCCTTGGGAAGTACAAATCAGGCACTCAAGGATTTCGATAAAGTAGTAGAGCTGAAGCCCGACTTTTCAGCGGCTGTGCTTCAGAGGGCAAACTTGCTAATGAAGCAAGGACAGCTGGATCAGGCACATATTGACTTTGAAGACGTGGTAAGTTTGGAAGAGCGGAAGCTGTGGAACCTACTTATAACATCATCGATTCGTTTCCTTTCCAGCTTCGGAAAGAGCCTAATAATGGTGAAGCACTCCACGGTTACCAAAATGTGAGGCTTCCAGATAGAAACCTGTGACCCTTTTATGAGTGAACCTTATGATGTTTTTCTTTGCATTAGGTTGATGAGGCCTGGAAGTTAAAAGAAGAGATAAAATATTATTCCGAGATTAATGACTGCGAGAACCAGGTTGATCTTTTGTCGAAGCTTATTGAAGTCTCCCCGTGGGATCCGGAACTTCGTTACAAGAGGTCGGACTGCTATCTAACGCTTGGCAATTCAGCCCATGCTATTTCCGATCTTCGATTCACTACGAGGCTTGTCATGGACGATACGGATGGATACTATAGGTAAAATTGTTTGGACAAACGGGATCACTCAGTTTTACATTTGTGTACTGCTGTGAATTCCAGACTTAGCTCGCTTCAATATCAATTGGGAGAACTGGAAGAGTCCCTCCGAGGTGAGTTTATTCCGAATATTGGTCGTCCCTTATTTAATATTTCTAAATATTAATATAGAGATTCGAGAATGCCTTAAACTGGACCCAGAGCATAAACATTGTTTTCCCTTGTATAAGACTTTGAAGAAATTAGACAAATCTTACCAGGATGCGGTAAAAGAAGGCGAAAGAGAGCAGTACGGAGAGTGCGTCACAGACATCAAAAAGGTATGATGATCTGTTAGAATCTTTGTGAAGTTAAAGTAGCTGATTTTGATTCTAATTCCCAGGCGTTGAAAGTTGACCCTAAGCTCCCGAACCAAATCGAATACAAGTTTCGACATAAACTTTGTTGGTGTCATTTGAAAGGAGGGGAAGGTTCACTGGCAGTTGACGAATGTACCAAAGCTATTCAACTTGTGGAAAATGCAGACGTACTGTGTGATAGAGCAGAGGCATTCCTCTTGGATGATCTCTTTGACCAAGGTATTTTACCCACACATTCAAAAACCAAACATTTTTGTCAACATTTCTGTTCATTCCTTAGCAATCCGTGACTACAAGCGAGTGCTGGAACTGGACGATGAAGACCGACGAGCCCGAGATGGCCTATCGCGTGCTCAAAAGCTTCAAAAACAATCCAAAAAGAGAGACTACTACAAAATTCTTGGAGTAACTCGGAGCGCAAAGAAAGGCGAAATAGTCAAAGCCTACCGAAAACTGGCCCAGAAGTGGCACCCTGATAACTTCCAAGGGGAGGAGCAAAAAGCAGCTCAAGCCAAGTTCATTGATATTGCCGCAGCCAAAGAAGTCCTCACTGACCCAGACAAAAGGGCAAAGTTTGACAACGGAGAGGATCCACTGGACCCTGAGGCTCAAAACGGAGGTCACCACCATGGCCAAGGGTTCCCATTCTTCTTTCAAAATTCTGGTCCTTTTCATTTTAAGTTTAATTGATAAGCAAAGACTAATAGTTCCAATCTAATTAACTAAGTTATTTTGACGCATTTCCAAAGCATAACAGGTAATAATCCAGTGTTCAGGGTAAACCACAATTTTTACTAAAATGAGGATCTTCATTTCCCTGTCAGCCCATTTTAGTTAATCGTTTAACCCAGTGCCAAACTAAGTTTCCGATTTATGTGACCCACTTTAATCCTATTTCCTTCCACAATTTCCGGGTTTTACTGTTTCATTTGCCATCTCTACCGCAAAAGACATTTTAACAAGGAAATTATGGTGACGGTGTACTTCCGGTCATTGTTAAGGGGTCACTTTATGTTTCTTTAACCCGATTATTAGGCCTTAATTGTCGGGAAATTGACACTTGAGTTTAACGAGATGGTTCACTAATAGTGTTTAGCTAATTTATAAACAAGTCACCAATCTAACGGAGGAATTAAAAGAAATCGAAACGCTAAATCCAATCACTGCGCTGATTGTCCTTCAAAAATTGTCAAAATTCATTTTTAAAAGATTTCTTTTTCACAAAAGATTTACGTTTTACAACTTTACATTATACCAAAGTTAGCTGAACAATTTCTTCATCGTGTTTTCAGAGGTTTGGTTGAATTTTTTTTACCCTGTCGTTCAACTGATCCAGTTTGTCTTTAATTTCGAGATTTTTCGGTTCCAGGGATTGGGCAGCGTTAAGATCCGTCGATGATTTTTCATATTCCTAAAAGCCAAGAAAGAATTCATTGCTGTTTTCCAAGAATTTAGAGACAAGGACTTGGAAGTATAAAGTCACCTGCATTTCCATGTAAGCCGTCCCTCTGCGATAAAAGGCTTTAACATTTGACTGGCGTTGAAGAACTAAATTGCAAAGGTCAATGACATGTTCCCAATTCCCTTTGGTCATGTGACAACCAGCGACATTGTTCTGAAGGAGAGGGAGTAAGGCTTCCTTCTTTTTGGTAACGAGTTCCGACGCTGTTTCAGGATTAATTAAAATAAGATACTTGATTCCTTGACTAAAGTGACGAAAGGCTGATTCGAAATCCTTGTTCTGGAAACAGACTTTCCCAAATTCCTTTTGTTCTTCTGCTAATGCGATCTTCTCTTCATCTGCTATCTTGAGAACGTCATGTCCCAGAAACCACTCCATTATTCAGCCTTCGTTCTTGTGACAGACTTGATCCAGTCCAAGTAGGAAGAGCTTCCCTGCTCAATAGGAACACCGATTACTTCTGGTACGTCGTAAGGATGGTTCGCCTTTACGTAGTCGGAGAGTTCGTCAAACAAATGGGATTGGGTTTTGATCATCAGCAGTAGCTCTGAGTCTTCGTTGACTTTCCCTTCCCACTCGTAAATGGAGGTAACCTGGGGTATAATGTTGACGCAGGCGGCGAGCTTCTTCGTAACAAGCCCACTCGCTAGAGCCTTTCCGACTTCAAGTGATGGGACTGTGACGAAGACGGCTCGAAATGTGCTCATACTCGATGGTGTCCAAGGGTGACGGCTGCGGAGGTTGTGAAACGAATAGACCGAGCCCAAAATGCCCAATGAAGTACAGCAGGATGGCAAGTAACAGGAGACCTTGGACAACGTCTTGAATACGAAGTACCATAAAGTCCGGACAGCTTTGTCTCCGGGATGCGCGCGCTGGGGAAAAAGACCGATGTTAATTGACCATCAATTTAAGAAGCATAAAATGACCTACCTGGCCCGGGTACTGGGTATAAGGATGACAGCTGACGAGGTTATGGTACTTCTAATGTCAACAGTCAACCAGCTGGTCAACCCCCCGTGTGTTTTTCCAGTCACACACCGCAGCAACCAAATCCAGACCAGATTCCGATGGGACAGTGTCTACCTAATCCACTGACTTTTCGTACTTTCCTTATCGGAAGATGCGAAGACGGACAAAATTCGACGACAAAATTCGGGAATTCGCCTAGGGAATTCGGAAAATTAGCCATGACCCTTTTACGGTCATGGGAACAACTTTTTTTACGACTTGAACTCGTAGGCAATTCAATCGCTGATGTAATGTCTAAAGCGAAAACATGAAATTAGTACCTTTCTCCACAAATGCCTCATCCAATATTCCGATGCACACGTCCGACACGTCAACCATCTCTGAACTCGTTCGACCTTTTAGTCTTTGTTTCGAAATCACTATTCGTTCATTGTTTAGCGGAGACCGTCGAAGTCAGTGAACTGCGGGTCTTGTGGCTGTCGGTCCCTAATTCGCTGCTGAATCTGGCTCCTCCCGTTGAATTTTAGTATAAATCAAAGCGTCGAAGGAGTCCAGCAGGCTAGTAAAACCTAAAACTCGGGTTCAGAAAGTAACTAAATTCAAGAGCATCATGAGGCAATTTTTGGTTTTCATCACTTTGGTTCTGACTTTGACGTTGATATCGACGGAAGCAGATGACTCGGTATGACATTCATCCAATTTGTGTACAGGCAATTGACCTTTGTATGCCATTTACAGGCTCGTGTTCCTCGGGCGGTAGATAAATGCTCGAAATGCTATTACGGGGAGAACACTGCAATGCGCTGCGCCGACAACTGCAAAAACTTTGGGTCGCAATGCGTATGTAAAGGTTCTACAGGAGGGGCCACGTGCTGTTCTAAGCCCTAAGTAATCTGGAATTACTTCGGTTAAAAAAGCAATAATTGTTTTCTTTGAATAAAATCAAAGTTTTAAAAAGAATCTTAACTGAAAGAAACTCGAAATAGCGGGGATTTATTTAAGGTTAAGCTTTTGCATGTTACACAGTGCATGTGGTGACAGTAATCAGAGTAATCAGGGTCATCTTCGAACTTAGATCTGACCCCAAGCACAAAAATGATCGAGATGCCTCAACGCGTTCGAGAGTTTGCAGAGCGTGTAGACAGACGGACAGACAGACAGAAGAAAGTTCTCGCCTTCTGCCTTTTGTCTTGAATTCTGAGATTGCAAACTGCAGTGAAACACGTCATCGTTGTATGCTTATCCAGTCTGCGTCTGATAAGATTAATTATTACAGGTTTTAACTTAAATTAATTGTCTTCACTTTTGTTCTTAAAAATGAATTTGGATTGTCAGAAAAATAAAATTTTGAGACTTTTTGATAGCAAGGTCAAAACGCCGATAAAAAATTTTTCTTCTTTTTTGTGCACCCTTCGTCTTTGCCTTGTCAGTTGTAGTCTGTTGGTGTTATCCTCTTTCAATTGATTAATTAATTGCCAATTAATTGACTAATTTCTTGTCAATTTTTATTGAATTCTGGTGGATGTAAGCAGGAGTTGGTGCAGCGAACAGAACCGTGAGACTAGAAAAGTTGCTCCAAATTCAGTATCCTCTTTGACCCAGCTTTGACCTGCACAAAAGGCAAGTTTTACTAAAATTTTGTTAATTTTGTAACCTTCTTGAGTCTAATTTATATCCTTTTTAACGCAGAAGACAAGAGGTCAAAGGCCTGAAGAGT
>VNWY01001628.1:0-13075 GCA_009869845.1 Pseudachorutes palmiensis
GTACAAAGTACTCCCCACAGCGGGTTGGCCTTGCCCATGTGATGATGGACGAGGACGTTATTCAGATTGTAAAGAAGTAACTTTGTGTGAGAAGTTGGTCAACGTCTAATAAAAATCAACCATTGTACATGTTGGGTAATTAGACCGTTTATTCTGTTATTACAACACTTAAATTATCTTCTTCTATCAGCATTACTTAATTATTTTTGAACATGAGTACATTGCTAATTGTGTTGTTTATAATTATGTGGTCTACCATAGGGATGACTCCTTTGTCAATGTAGTACTGCCTACCGCAGTAGATCCTGCAGGCTCTCAGTGACCTCCGAGTTTTCTCAAAGTACAAACAATCCCTTCCTACACTGTCCCATTTCATGTCGCCTATGAATTGATTCGACGACTCGAAGACATTAGAAGTCAGAATTAGCATTGAATTCAAAAATATGATAAGGCAGCTGGACAGGACTAGGAGCATTATTAAGTGTAGGAGAGACACGCGCTCAATCAAGCAGAGAGTAAAGAGTGCCGATGTCATTAAAGTTACAGAAACCTTGACAGAAATGTATGGCAAGTGGTAGTACTCATTCACAAGATTTGTGACCAGGTTAACCGTTCGATGAACGTGACTTTTATTCCTGTAGGTCAGCTGCGCATTACCCCTTGAGGTCCAGACAAATCCCAAATAGTAGGTGAGAAGGGTTGGAACTGGGATGTACATTGACCATTTCGAAATTGAAAAATACCAGGTCAGTGTGTAATAAGAAACAAGGAAAATGGACACAGCTACTTCAAAATAAGGTGGGAAATTAAAAGTAGCGGCATTGAGGCCACTCATTCCAACCATAACGTGGTGTGTGAATACTATTGGGTTAATTAACAGCATCAGAATCATCGTTGTTTTAGTGCCGTGGTAGAGGACTGTAATTAGCCAATCAACGCCCGATGCTATTGTTGGAGTCACGTAGAATCCACTTCCTGCAAGGATTAACCAAAACCATTGACCTTACGGTTTGGCATTCAATTCGGAATGTGCGTACCAACCCCCACTCCTGTCAGTTTGAAGAATGAATTCAACATTTGCTGGTATTCCTTCCCGTATAGAAGCATGGTGAAATCCAGTACAGAATTTTGAGCATCTCCTGCTACGAAGAAGGCCAACATTAAGGTAAAAGTGTAATCATAACCAGCACGGAAATTCAAAATGGCACCGGCCAAACTGATCCAAAACTTGAAAAAATCGAGGACTGTAATGGCTGTAAATTGTCGATGGAAACGCTTGCTACTGTCAAAGTCAAACTGCCTACTTTTCGAATTCCAAACTAAAGGGCTTTGACATGTTGAATGTGCTTCCAAAAGCGATTGGAGTAAATACTTTTCAGATATTTGAGACAGCATTGTTCTAAAGCTTGTTTATGTGTCTAAAGCTCTTGTCAACACGCAAGGGGAAAGTAAAACTTGCTTTAGCAAGTTTAGGAATCATCCACTTGCTTGCTTGAATCCTTCAGGTTAAGTTACAACTGGAGTGTCATTAATATTATAAATAATTTTATTCTAAAAACATCCACATTCTTAGATCCTGACGACAACCTTGCAATAATAATAAGGGCCAAGCGATTTCTAAGAAGGGTCTCATGTTTCGAAATACGTTAAAAATGTAGGTAGCCTTTTACTACTGAAAAATATAATGGTTGGTGTGGCAAATGTATTAAGTAGATGTGTTTACTTATTCACAACTGCCATTACGTTGACAACTTCATCGTTTCCAACGATACTTAATTTGGAAGCACTAACTCAGTGGGAGAATGGCAAAACTAAATAATCAAGTATTTCTGTGTAGAGGATCTAGAATTCTTTCCTGTACAAGAATAAGGGACATTGAAATTTTCTTAGAATGAACAAATATTGGCTGCTAACCTTAAAAACTGATCATTTCTCCAAGCTTCTTATCAATTATGTTTATTCAGAAACAATTATTGAAGCATTTTTCTTTTCATTCAAGTATGAATAAATATTGAGCACAAGTGTATAACGAAATCAGAATGTAAAAAAGTAGCGTCGTCTTAACAGCTATAGGAGTAAAAAGCAATAGAGAATTACCATTCTAATAACTGGAATTAATATAAAGTGTTGGTTCTTATAAAGCAGATGCGTAATGTAACGCTATGTACCAAACAATTCAAAGTAATTTAAAAAGATACAAACAGAATAACAAAAATCCACCAGGCTATGTCGAAACGCCGCTGCTAACTTTCAGTGTAATTTTACTCTGTGGCGAATGATTTCTTGGCTGTTTTATAACTGCTGTCCCCAGTTTTCAGTATCGTTTCGATTACTATAAACTCCGTTTCTAACAACCTCTTCTGCAGCGTTACTTTTTTTTAGACTTCCCGAATTTAGTTTTATTTGCAACAACTAAATATTTTAAAAAGTTCTGAACGAAAGTTTTTACTAAATGCAATGTAAATGGTAATATTCAGTGCTGAATTGATTGCTAGTCCTATCTCGTTAAAATATCCGAATATTTCATCCAGGTATTCCAAGTTTTTGACACCCAAATAAGTGTAAAGAATTCTTATAATATGGCTAATTATGAATGGCGTGTAGCAAATCCCAACGCCTAATACTACAACCAGAAGTGTTTTAGTTACACCTGTGTCTGCTTTGCTTGAAACGTCAGACAGGCGTATCCTCTTCCGTTCCCGTTCTGCTACCTTTACCTAAAACAAATGATTTTTAATCGCTTATAATAAAAGTCTAATGGAATAATTTCCATTACCTTCTGAAATATGTTGTAGTTAATCCAAATCAAAATTGGAAATGGTAAGACGAAAATGAAGAATGGAATAGTCACAAGTGTGTGGAACAGGGTGAACGAATTCCTACCGGAATCTCGCTGGATTTGGCACAATTGATTCTGATGGATGACTCTTCACCCATGCAATGCCACTTGAATTGAACGTAATGTACACTGGGAGTCCAAATAGAAGGGATATGATGGTTGTAAGGATAATTAGGAAAACCGCACGCTTTCTGGTGCAGATGGATTTGGCTTTAAGGGGATGACAGACGGCAATGTATCTGTCGATGCTAATCAGCACTACCATAAAAATTGATCCTATTTGTCCTAAAAGGAAAACCAAGTTGAATGAATTCTCAGTATACAATATTATAATATTTCACAATAATTTTTAATAATTTTACTCAATTGGTTACCTGAAGTTAAAATGCTTTCCACGAAAGGAAGCATAAATGGTTCAAATTCCTCAGTGTACAAGTTCCTTATTTCCATAGAGCGGAAGTAGGCTTTAATGATGGTTGTAAGGATAATTAGGAAAACCGCACGCTTTCTGGTGCAGATGGATTTGGCTTTAAGGGGATGACAGACGGCAATGTATCTGTCGATGCTAATTAGCACTACCATAAAAATTGATCCTATTTGTCCTAAACAAAGGAAAACCAAGTTGAATGAATTCTCAGTATTCAATATATAATATTTCACCATAATTTTATAATATAATTTTACTCAATTTGTTACCTGAAGTTAAAATGCTTTCCACGAAAGGAAGCATAAATGGTTCAAATTCCTCAGTGTACAAGTTCCTTATTTCCATAGAGCGGAAGTAGGCTTTGAGTCCAATGCCCAAGAACTGAGCCAATAATAACGCTGTATCAAAAAATGTTAGAGCAAGGAATAATACGTTTATTGGGAGCTTCCTCATGTTTTCTCTGCTGAAAACTAGAACTATTAAACTGTTCCCAGCTATTCCAAGAAGGCAAATTGAGTTTAGAAAAACGGCAACGTAAAACTCTGAGCTCATGTTGAACGCGACAGGACAAACTTGAAACTAATAGCGTTGACGGAGAAGATGAATAAATTACGGTGTGACTTGCCAATTAGTGACAAGTAATTAATAATTTTCCTTTTGTGCATATGCATCCATGCATTAGTAATTTACTCTGCTTCACCAAAAAAGATAGGGCCTTAATTACCGTTCATTTCCGAAGAGGAAAACAATGGATTAGTGGATGAAATCGACTTAGGATATAAGGTTGATGCAGTTTCATCAAATGAAGAATAATTGGCGCAACGGAAGACATCTTTGTAGTGTTTCTCCATTCTGTTAGTCCAATAGTTCAATCGACTCAAATCTAAAATTACACCAAGGTCTAATAAGAACTTACATTTCAAGGGGATTTTCAAATGGGAAAAGCGACTTTCTTCATCATGGGACGGCATATTTTTGTTCTATGGATTTGAGTTAGAAAGAGGAAAAAGTAAAGTTATATCAAGAATAGGAAATTAACTCAATAAAGGAAAAACTGAAGAAATGTGTGTGAAAGAATTGAAACCAGAATTTTCGCTGTCATGAACTTAACAAAACCGAAGTTGAATTAAATAAGTCTACACGTGCGGGAATTGTTTGGAATAAGAGCTTGAGGAAAATCAATGTGTGGAATCTTGGACCAAAATTATAAGAATTTCCTTAAGCATTTTCTGGGTTGTTACAAGTGAGAATTCAACAGAGAGTTATATAAACAGAATCCTCAATCGGTATTTATATTTGCCTTTTAAGTCTACGGCAAAACATTAAAAACAGAACGGGATGTTTGGAGGAAAGCTAACTCTATTCGTGGCACAGCTTATGCTGATCTTCACTGCTGTGCAGGGAATGTCGGAGATTTGCCAGCTCGCTTTTAGCATACTTCCTCCGAACCTGGGTCAACCTTGGTCGGTACTTGTTTCATCCGGGGAATGTAAGACTGCATCTTTTATGACACACCATGACGTTCTAATCCGTACTTCTTTTCAGTTTGTAATCCTGCCTCATGTGGTTCTCCTAATGGATTGGGATACAGGGATCTCATTTGTAATGCTCAATGCCAGCTAGCATTTTATGCCAGTGGGACTTGCACCACGAATGGCACTAATTATGGACAATGCAAATGCAATCGAGGACTGCTTCCTCCACTCCCACTTCAAGTTCAAGACTTTTGCCCTGTTGTTGCAGATTGCTCTTGCCAATCTTGCTCCAACCCAGCTGGAGGATACTACACAGGAGGAGATTGCAACTACTTTGACGATGGAGTTGGACTCACTTGCGTCTAACCTGTAATCAACATTCTCAACTGAATTTAATCAGAATTGAATAAATAATAATGGGAGAGCATAATGAATCTAAGCGCGAGATGAGAAAGGTCTGACATTGTCAAGCAAGTTTATCAAGTATTGTATCGATTGTTTAATTTTAGCGTAGTATCATCTTGATAGACCAACGGACACACCGACAGGACGATCACAAGAGAACACTTCTACTAATAAATTAGATCCTGCCTTGATCACTAACCCTATTATTAAATGCTGTTGAGATGTATATCCTAACAGCAACAATTAAAAGAACGATCCGACTTTGGTCGTTAATTATAGCTAAACCAGAATAAAAAATTAAGTGTCCAAAAATCACTCGTCAGAAATGCATTGTGCAGAGTTATTTACACATTCCTCTTCGTCGGTGACAAACTTGTAGCCGTAGCTTCCTTGGGAAGAACTGCTACTGCGTTTATTCATTAAGTTAGTAAATTCGTAAATTCTTCTTTCGTTGATTGGACCAATCAGTGATTTTCTACGGCTACTCAATAATTTCTGAAAATCATAAAGGGAAATGCGATTTGTGGCATTGATTTTGCTTAATTCTGGGGTCACGAACAATGGTAAAACTCCCTTTGTTAAAACGATCCAGACTCATTAAATGAACAAAATCTGCGCAGCAGAAGACTGCATCAGTGGAATATTTGCATCCATTGTTATTTCTAATTACATGCTCAGGTTCAAGATAATCAAGTATAAAATATTATACCAAAGTCAAAGAATACGTTTAAAGGGAAATATCAAGATGGAAAAACGTGTTTCCTCCTATAATAATATTGTTCTATAAACTTGAGTAAATATAGGAGGAAAAAGTATCAGGAATCAGAAATTGTCCTGGTAAAGGAAAATTGAAGAATTATTATAGAATTGGAATTATAATTTCCCACGTAAGCAATTTAATTAAAACAAGGATGAATTAAATATTCAACACCTGCGGGGATTGATAGCAATCGTATACGAGGAAAATCTAGGGATGGAACCTTGGACTAAAATTATAAGAACTTCCGTGTTAAGTGAAATCTGTATTCTCTGGGTTGCTCGGTGTAATTGAAAATGCAGAGTATATAACAGAATCCCCGGTCCATATTTATATTTCATTTTCTAGTCTTTGACTAAAGTTAGCCAAAAACAAGACAAGATGTTTGGAGGAAAGCTAACTTTATTCGTGGCACAGCTCATGCTGGTTTTTACTGCTGTGCAGGGAATGTCGGAGCTTTGCCAGCTCGCTTTTAGCATACTTCCTCCGAACCCGGTTCAACCTTGGATGGACATTGCTTCCTCCGGGGGATGTAAGACATGTACATGCCGAGCATTACACACCATTCTAATTCTGGACTTCCATTTTAGTTTGTGATCCTGGCTCATGTGGTTCTCCTGATGGATTGGGATACAGGGATCTCCTTTGTACTGCTCAATGTCGGCTATATCTTTATATCCCAGTGGGACTTGCACTTACGTATGCCAGTAATTACGGAGTATGCCAATGTCATCCAGGAATATTTCCTCCATTCCCAGTCCAACTTCAAGACTTTTGCCCGGTACTTATAGATTGCATTTGCCAATCATGCCCTAACCCAGCTGGAGGATACTACACTGGAGGAGTTTGCAGCAACAACATCACGGATGCAGTTGGAATTATTTGCGTCTAACCTCCATCTAAGTCAACTTTCTCAACTGAATTTGAAAGCAAAATTGGGTTGATGATTGTAAAACAAAATTAAAGATTAAAATGTTTGAGCGTTAAGACATCCAAGGGGATCAGAAGAAAGTGGAAAATGTCAAGCAATGTCAACTGGTAGGCTGATTGTTTAATTATCTTTGTATCAATCTTCTTAATCTTAATTTGAAAGTGAGCTGTGAAGAACCGCGTCAGAATACATGGTGTATGGGTTAAATATTTACACAAAGCCCATCTTCGTTGGTGGCGAATTTGTTGGATAGCTTGGTGGTGGTGCTGTGCCGTAACTTGCTGGATAGCTTGTAGATGGCGCAGATCCGTAAGTTGCTGGATGGTTAGTGGGCTGTTCTGTTCCGTTTTTCGGGTAAATTCCAGTAGTTTGTGAAGGATATGGATACTGTGGAACTCCTGCAGGTCCCGAATGGACAGCACCAGCTAATGAATTAAATAAATTAGTTGCAGGTTCACAACAGGAATTAGTGCCTAAACTTACGTTGATTTTGATCACTTCTTTTCTTTCTGCACATCTGGGATAAGAAGCAGGCAGGAACACAGCAACAAACGACGATAATACCTACGATTACTAAGACCATGATCACTAGTCCTATAATCAATGCTGCTGAGACTCCTTTCTCATAACTGTAACAATTTAAAGTCAAGGTATGATTTGGGTTGCTTTATTATTAGCTAGCTTACTTACTCTTTGACTAAGTCATTCCATGCTTCCTCATCAAATTCNTCATAACTGTAACAATTTAAAGTCAAGGTATGATTTGGGTTGCTTTATTATTAGCTAGCTTACTTACTCTTTGACTAAGTCATTCCATGCTTCCTCATCAAATTCTATGTCGTATGTTGGTGTTGTACGCCACTGTGCTTGGACGACACTTACTGCCATCACCAAATAGACTAAAGCAGTTGTAGCAATTAGACCCATTGAAGTGGGGTGTGGAGTGGACCTTTTGCTATTATAAAACTGAGAATGTAATCCACAACGGTGTGAGCACAATACGTAGTCCAAACGCTATAAGTAATGAGGTAAACGTTTGAGAGTTATATATCTTTGTAAGTTGTCTTATCATGAACCAGATGACGCTTTGAAAGGAATCAATGCTGTCACAGATGTTGACGGCAAACCAGTGATACAGATTAGATAACATTCATGACGTTTCTATTCAAACAATTTCCAAGCTGTCACTTCCAGGAAATGTCAACTTGAGTCTAATGGTACTTCAATTGTAAGATTGTATGATTTGATTCACTGGTTATTTGACCCAAACTAAAACAGACCAACACGGTACTGAGGTTTCCTGTCTTTATGGTTCATTGGCATCAGGACACAAAGTTAAACTGGTTTCAAATAAATCTGAAAATATTCAGGACTATATACCTCTCATACGTAAATAAAGTGTGGTAAATCCAAAAGAGTTCCTAATCAGTTGTGAAATATATTTAATGTAGTCAGTATGTATAACCTAATAACCGCTGCGAGGTGTCACATTTATGAAAATGGATGAAACTGAAGCAGATCTGTTCACCTTCAAAAGTCTTTTGGACATTCGAAGGAGGTTTTCACCAATAAAGGCGACGCATGAAAGGCATATGAAGCTTTTAAAAATTATAAAAGCAGATATGAGCAAGTTGGAATTTAGTGAGAGCGCGTTCACTTCTGCATGCTGTCCAGCGCCATGCCTGAATTTCTTTGTCGCGTAAGACTGAAGCCAGTGGTAGATTCCTGACTGAAATATCCCATGCATTCTATTGTAGACGATTAAGAACTGGTCCCAGTGCATGTCACCCAGTGCAAATGTGCTCATACGAGACAGGAAAAAATCTTTACCGTAGTACATTTTATCGGAGGCTATTTGACTTATTTGGTCAAACAACTCATCGAGCCTGTCAACCTCTGCCATCAAAATTGTGTTATTGCACTTGGCCACTTCGAATCCGAAACGAGTTGACGGAGGCGGTTCCGGAGTTGGCGTCGTTTCTGTTTTAGGTAATTTAGTGGTGGGTACCGTTGTGGTAGGTGGCGTTGTAGTCCTAGGAGTGTATCCATTTTGACCAGGATTCGGATGCATGTGTCCATTTTGACCTGGATTTGGATGAATCCGTCCATTCTGACCCGGGTTTGGATGAATTGGTCCTTTTTGACCCGGGTTTGGATGAATTGGTCCATTTTGACCCGGGTTTGGATGAATTGGTCCATTTTGACCCGGATTTGGATGAATGGGTCCATTTTGACCCGGATTTGGTTGAATCCGTCCATTCTTACCCGGATTTGGATGAATGGGTCCATTTTGACCCGGATTTGGATGAATGGGCCCAATATTGCCTGGATTTGGATGAATGGGTCCATTTTGACCTGGATTTGGATGAATGGGCCCAATATTGCCTGGATTTGGATGAATGGGTCCATTTTGACCTGGAGTTGGATGAATGGGCCCAATATTGCCTGGATTTGGATGAATGGGTCCATGTTGACCTGGATATGGGTGAATGGGTCCATTTTGACCTTGGATTGGTCTCGGTGTTACCACATTCTGAGTTGGTTTCTGTGTTACGACATCCTTTTTTCGTTTTGCATTTGGATTCCACAAAACCAGATGCCGCATGAGACGTTCTGTGAAATTCTTCCACTGACTCCCGTCTGGCAATCGGCGCAAATCCCACATTTGGCTCAGAATTGGGACGTCGTGTTCAATCCCCATACCTAATTTCCATTTAAAGTCGTCGTCATCCGCCCAGTTTTCGTTCGCATAAAAGTCCTTTACAAATCCCGCCGAATTTGGAGAAAGTATGAACGGGGGGAAGTGTATGCGGTACCCTTTCTGCATTGCTTCTTCCACTTTACTAATCAGAATTTCAGGCATTGGTGACGTCAGACCGGAAGTGACCATGCCTCGGTAGGAGTTTGTAAGCACAAGCCCAACGCACAACAGACAGCTCAGGGACACAAGAAAAGGATTCGAATTACGGAACTTTGGTGACAAATTGAGACCTTGTTCCAGTAAAATTTTGGCCATAAATAGTAAGCTGGTATCTCCAGCCTGGTACCATTTGCATAAGGCATAAAATGATAAAGAAAGTATAATGACAGTAACGCAATTCCCAATCCAAACATTTAGCTGGAAAGGATTTGTAAAGCCAGCAAGAGACAAATATTCCACGCGTCCTGAGCATGTTATAAAGTTGTAACCCGTTCGATCCACTGCGAACCTTCGAGTTAATGATACTTGCCCCCCTGCAGACAGTTTTAGAACACCATCTGATTCTGCTTCAACTGTACGGATAAAGTTTTTAAACACAATATCGGGTGGGTGAAGGGCAATCCGTGTTGGAGTTGAATTATAATTCTTGTTTGCAAGTACAATGGCCATTACGATTTCAGGCACACGAGACGAGCCATGAGCCTTGAACGGTGGAAAGTGTGGTTTAACGTTTTCCACAACTGTACCTTGGTATCGGACAAAGTTGTATTTAGTTTTGCATATTTTCTGTAAATGCAGAAACATTTCTTCAAACGTTGTTTGAATTCGTAGCTTCTCCAATTCTGCTTCGGTTATGACATCATAAGTGGCCCCGAGGTAGCAAGGTGCACTTGTAAATGGAATTACGGCCGAATAAGTCTTGTTTTCAAACACAAACAGAGATAGCATTGGCACAACCGAAAATCCGACATTTGACGTCAGACTTCGTGCCGTAACGTCGCTCATTTGCCTGAACTCGTGTTGCACACTGAGCACAAAAGTGTATGGAGAGTAACACCTTTGCTGTTCTTCTAAGCATTGGACAATATTGCTCATGGAATGAAGAAAGTCGCCACCATATTCCGTCATGTCTAATGTAACAATTGTAAAACACGGTCGCCGGTTTAGCGTTACAGGTCCGAATGTTCGCTCTATTGCGGGAATAGTGTTGGCGAATTTATTGCTGCCGCTTGGACTGGCTACCCAAAACCGTGTTATAGGTACTGTTATTTCCACATCGGTTTGGGTTTCTTGGTAGTTGAGCACAAGGACATAGCAATGCGCAAAGTGGCGAACGTACATGTCCAAATTAACCTGTGATCCTCCATACTTGTTTTCTTCTGACTCTTGCACTTGTACTGACTGTGTCAGCAGAAGCAAAAGGAGCAAGGTTACATACACCATAACGAGAGAAAATACTTTTACAAGGGAATTAGCAAGATTTGGTTCGAGCTGTAGCTAGCTGCCACTGCTCCAAAAGACTGCGTACTAATTTTCCTTCGATGTAAATATAAAGCTAATAGCAAAATGAATGATGTCCACGTGGAAGCCCGTGGCTTGTGTGCGATATATTTTGGAAATTACATGTAATTAGTTTTAAAGCTACTGGAATGAATGAGTAATTGGAATATTTTTCCTTCTGACGAATGTTGGCTACCGTGGGAGGCGGGGTGGCTATCTTGATCTTGAAGATAGAAACTTTGTACTCAAGTCTATAATTGCTTATTGAAACTAAAACTCGATTCAAACATTTATCAAACAGAAAGTAGGAATTTTTTTTTCTAATAAGTAAAGGTGTAGAGATTTTTTTAAAAACAAATGACTGGTTGCATATTCCTCAATTCATCGAATGGGTTTAATTTCCTGAAATGTTTTCATAAATGGAAACAAAATTTAAAAAAAGAATATTTTTTAGATGTATTCCTTTGTCTTATGTCGATCATTGTCATACATTCGATTTATACTAAAAATGATTGTTAAAACGTTGTGTAACTTAAGTTCCAAAATTCTTAATAATTTCTTCTATTCACTTCATTTATAGTTTATCATAGGCTGAATAGAACATAGTCACAACTCGAATATTGATTATTACACGGGTGTCACAAAATCTAAAATGTTAGTAGACATGTGAAACTTCTTCATTGTTTTAATTTGACAGTTTTGAATATTGTATTTTCATTTGAAAATTGAAGAATAAATATTTACGGGAGCAAACACATTTACAAAATTGTATTGCGCCACATTTGTTAACTCCCTATTGAAACTATAATAAAAGGTGGAAGACAAAAGGAACAAATTAAATTAGACAAGTGAGTCCAATTCACTTTGACCATTGGACCAGTACGGAACTACAATAGACCTTTGTCTTCCTGAACCTATTTAAGCGACATTCAAACATAGAATGTTCATAGCATACGGCCTTATCTTCCCAACATAATGGATAAAACCACGTTAGAGTATTGTATTCCCTTCCTAAAGATAATTCAATACATGGGAATCCTTCCTTTTAATTTGGCATATGTCTACACCCCTAAAGATCCAAAGATTGAAAAACTGGAGAGGAAAAATTGCAACTTGGAGCAAGTGGTCCAGCGTAGTACAAAGTACTCCATTTCCTTTGTCCTAGTTCAAGTTTATTTCAGCTTGAGGTCATTTGGAACTGCTGTGAATGCACTACTGTCTACCAGAGAGAATGAGCTGATTGGGGAGTCTGTTGCCATATTCAATTTTGTCTTTGGAGCAATACCGTTGATAATGGGAGGCTTACTGTTTCTGAATAATCACTCCAGTTTCATCTCGTTACTCAACAATTGGCATCGAATTGAGTCAAAATTAACAAAATGGCAACAGAGGAATCCTGACTGTAAGTTTTACATGTACATATTTATTTTATTAAACAAGTCGTGGCAACATGGCTATAATAAAGTAGCGAATCCCGAATCTGTATTTCGACCTTGACGTTTGTCCCGAGATGCCAATTTTCGGTTAACGTCAATACGACGTTTTCATATTGGAACAATAAAGAACGCAACCGATACAGAATCAAAACCGGTCCAGTAGTAGTTCCGGATTTATTGATGGACGACAGACGGGCAGGTCAGAAGCATAAAGTACCTTCCGTTAATTAATATATCAGAGCTCATTTGGGAATCAAGATCTGCTGATCCAAATGTTTATCTTTCGTTGCATTGTTTCATACCAGAATTTTTCGGCAACTTCTGAATTTAGTTATTTTTTGTAGATGCGGATTCGGTTGAGCCAAACTCAAGGAGAAGCACTCACAGAAGAAATATCAGCCTGGTGCTGTATGCTTATTTCTTCGCCCTTGTGTTATTTGCATTTGCAGCTGCTGTCCCGGGATATGATTCTCTACTAAATTTTGTTGAATCTGGAAGAATATTGTCAAGATTCACAGCTGCAACCAACCAGTGGCCATTGTATCATGTACTTAAATTGGAAACTATGTTTTTCAGTGTTATCGCATGGACTATTATTGTTGCT
>VNWY01001629.1:0-13067 GCA_009869845.1 Pseudachorutes palmiensis
GTAATTTTCCATAAAATCGGAGCACGTTGTGCTGTGCCCCAGGCAAGTCCCATGCAAAAAGCATTGAGGAAAATTTCAAACCCCTATAACTTTTTCATTTCGTAATTAAACAATCAACATCATAGTACAAAAAGTGCTTGTAATTACATTGTGTTTCCGATAAGTCAACAAAAAATATACGCATACTGGTCGACACGAATGCATGTCCTAAAATTTTCCCGCCCGCGGGGGCACATGCGCAGACTACTCTGGACGAGTCAATAGGTTGGAGTGGTGAGCTTGAGGGTCCTGAAGCAGATGTCGTAGAGTGCCTCGTTGTCAATGCAGTAGGTTTCGTCCGTGTTCTCGACCAGCTGATGAACACTGAGAGTACAGTTGTAGGGCTCCACCACTGTATCTGACATCAGTCATTTTATTTCAATTAAACACAAACCTTCATAAGAAAGTATACGAAACGAATGTCATTGTCACAGGTTCAAAAAATCCAAGGACGCTGTGCAATTAAAAAGCTACTTAACGATGTTTATGTGCTTTGATTGATTATTTGTTGCACATTGTCGAATATATTCCTGTGATTGACAAATGAGAGCTTATTTGTAATAAAAAAAAAGCTAATTAAGAAGATCAAAAGCTCTTCCAAGCCAGCACAATATTAGTAAGGCTGGAAAGCAAATGTATAGAGTGGCAAATGAATTGAGTCGTTTCTAATTAAATTTTTGTTTCCGAGCTACGAAATGAATCCGGAAATGAAACCCAATTTCGCGAACTTCGCATTAAAATCAAGGAATCCTTGCAAAAGTCTTGTTCATGATTTTGTGATTATCACCGACACAAAAGAAATTTTAAGGCAAAAACAGAAAGCAAAAACAATCGTTATGTTTATTTGGAAAAAGGCCTTTCGTGTATTGTCCGCAGTCGCTTTTCCACTGGAAGCTTTTGATTTTTAAGGTGTGTTTTTTTTTATTGGACTTTTGGCTATTGTTGTGCGCCAACGTTGATTGCAGGTGAGCTTATTCGACTCACCTAATGTTCGTTACCTGTACATCTTCTTTCCTTGTTCAGTCGTCACTGACGCCTCCTCTGGGGAAATCTACCACTGGAAGCTGCAATCAGTGACAATAGTCATACGCGTCCTTCCAACATTTTATCAAAGTTTATCCTCCATTAATTGGTGTATTTCTCCAGTTTCCAGACAACATATAATCTCAATGGAAAACTAGGAAGCAAGAAAAATTGACAATTTTCGACTCAATTCATCCACTGAATTCGACCAATTCTGGAATTAATTTCCGCATCCTAAAATCCTGAAAAATGTACAATCACTCTCATTTAAAACGGATTCTCCCTAGAAAGGTAAGATTCGCTCACGCATCGCATCTTTCAATTTCAATTAATTACTTTTGCATAACCCTTCATTATCGAGATGAAAACAAAGACCAATTGTTGTTGGATTTGCAAAAGCAATGGCTGCTTTTTTACGAAAAATTCAAGGGCGATTCTCCATGAAGATGAGACGCAGTAGCGACTCATCACCATCCATTTTGATTTTCATTGCCATCAAGGGATTGGGATCATTGCCAAAATATTTAACTGATAACAATGTGTGTGTGACTTTTTGCAAAGTTTTTACTAAAAACTGGTTAGCATTATCACGCTTTCTGTTTCTTTAGATGATTGCTTAGATCAATTGTTGGTATTGGGTTTTGATTGGCTCTTTTTGCATGTCGGTGTACGACCCTAATAATCCCAATTATCAGCCCTGTATTATCCAATTTGACTTTTTTTTTTAAATAACTTCCGTTTTCAATAGCATGTGAACCTGGAATATTTCAGACCTTACCAAAAGGTTTTGAAGGTAGTAATTAACTCTATTTTTAAAAGCGTGAAACAGTGGATTAAGTGCAGTTACAATTCAGAAACTTGTTTGACTCCATCTTTTAACAGGAGTCAGTCAAGCTGTCATTAGAGTTTGACGAGTAGTATTTATTTTGATGTCAAAATTCGGATCAGCTTTTCAGCCTCCTGTATAATTTATTTCTCCCCGTCATCACCGGGCCTTTCATTTTCCATTGAAAATTCCTTATGCAAGCCAAGGAGGGTGACGGTGACGCTGAACTTTAGTAATTTTGCTTGCTTCGGCAGTAGACAGAGACAGATTTGCATAAAATCAAGTTCCACCAGGTAGGAAGCGGAGAGGAAGCGAGCCTTTGTGTTCTCCTTATAATCAACAATCCTTCCATTAATTCCATTTGACGTTGTCTTTAGTGGACTTTTGATGTCCACTGAAATTTCATTATCTTCACTTTCTGGTAATGAACAATGAGCAAGGGGCCACGACGGGGAAGCTCAAGCCATGCAAATTCCATTGTCATCTCCAAATGCCTCTGTATTCATCGGGTATTGCACTTCCATATAGCGAGGATTTGTTTACTCTGCCCATGCCACTGCTGCTGTCCACGCTCCAAGACATCACTCCTAAATTGGAAATTGCAATCACGAACATTGCACCTGGAGTGATCGCACCCAGTGCATAAACTGCAGTGAAAAAGCTCCGTGAAATGCTTCGGGTATTGAACAGAACTTAAGTGGATTGACCAAAACATTTATGGATTCAGAAGGGTCGAGCACTTTTAAGTGTGGGGTGAACGACCTTTGCTTTTATCAAAGGGGATGGAGTTTTTCAAGGGTTCTTCCAAGTCCTGTGCCTTGGGTAAGGAATCCAGGAGGGGTGTAGGGCAAGACCAGGTTCAAGGACAACGGAATGAACTTTGTTGGTATACAGGTTTAAGCTACCTTGTGCTCATGTGTTGTTAGATTGTTATCATCGAACCTTCGAACAAAGAAACTCAGATCATTTCAGGCGGAGTCTTGAACTTGTAATGATGCCTCCTTTAATCGTTGCTTTCTCACTGCTCTGGATTCTTGAAAGAAGCCTCAATTACAATCATCATCGCCCACTTTAAATACATTGTTTGGTTATTTAAGTGTATCGATATTCCAAGGCAGATTCTTTACTCACGTTCTCGTGAACTATTTCCCAGCACGACAATGCTTGACAGCACAGCCTCATTTTTGTAGGAAAAGGAAGCGTGAACTTGAAAAATGAAAAGGAGTTTTTGTTATGAAATGAATGGGAATATGCGTAAACGTTGTGGGGTGAGTGAAAGGTCAAGTTCATTTAACTAAAAGATGAAAATAAAAGGTAAACTGACACTTTTTGTGGGATAATTATTAAGGCCATTCTTCCGGTAACGAATGCCAAAACATTACAATTTAAACGAAGGCGTAAACTTGCGCTTTTCGGTTCAGTGAAATTTTTAGTTCCGGTGAATTGGATTTTAAACGGCATCCATGTGGGAGGAATTAAAACCCGGAACATCACTTGTACGACAGTGGAAGATGTAATTAGTTTGCTTATTACCTAAAGGGCAAGGTCATGAACTTTAAATCTCACTTGTAATTTAGAACTTAAGCGAGAGTCTATCAATGACAAGGATCGGAGCTTTATGGAATAATGGAGTGGAATTTTCAACCTTACGCGCTCACAATTTTTAATGTATGATGTAACCATGGCCGGATGGTTTGCAAGACCGGATCCAATTTAAAACATTGCAAAGAGTTAATTGATTCTGAATGAGTGTGACCATCATCATCAGTTACAATGGTGGAAAACCCTGTAAGGTCTAACGGTTATTTAATTAAATTCAACGTGATTTCCCTGACTTGCATTGAATATTTTTGAGAACGTGTGCGGAAGTGGGGAATGGTTCATAAAAGTTAGTAAGTTACTGTGGTCACCTGCATTCTTAATTAGCTGAAGACACCCTCGTAAATGGGAATTAGCGTGAAGATTTAAATCTTTCAACCATTATATCCGTATGTGTGGAACAGTTAGCTTAAACTTTCCAATCCAGCAACTTCTACAGGTTTAGGAATTCTCATGGACGGTCAGTTTCCAACCACGAGGCAATTCTATTTTAGCTTTTTTATTTTAAAGGTTAAATCGTGATTAGCGGCAGTAAGTTAATTAGGAATTAGGATCATTATAACCAAAGTTTAAGTGAATCATCCACAGGCTTTTTCCTTTTGCCAACACAGGAAATAGACGTTTAACTTCATCCTTTAGTCGTGTGCTGTCGTGTCAAGAGACAGAAAACCTATAATTTTCAATAATTTATTAAAGTTTTATGGAAGAATTCATTTTGAAACAAAAGCTAAACTTCCTTGGTGCAATTCATTATCTAATGTTGTGCCCTAAAGTTATCAAATTATAGTTAATCTGTAAAGTTCACAGCATGGCGTATTTCTTAATTCTGAAGGCAATTAAATTGCGTTCATTTGGCCACATTATATTGACCAATCGCTAAACGTTTTTCATCCAGAGGGGGTTGATTCCATAATTTAATTTTATAGAATCGAATTAAATAAATCCGTTTTTGGTGCCGATATTGTCACAATTAGTAACAATGTAAAGTTACATTAGCCAAATTTTTGCTTTCATCTGAAATGGCCTTGATTTACTGACGTTTTAAGTAATCACGGAACTCTTGAGGAAAAGATTTTGGAGAGATTAATCCTGAAAACAAATAAAATTCGAAGGCCGACTCTTCCATGATGAATCCTCTCCATACCTTATGATGACATTCGAAAAAACAAACTCTGCGCTGTTGATTGGATAATGAAGATTGACTACGTGTGAGGCGGTTGATTATTTTGATGCTCAACGAACGATGAGCCATCACGACATTTCCTGAATTAAATCATAAACTTAAGGTTAAGAGAGTTCCACGGCTATCTAATGTGTGTTTCATTAATAAAACTTATATTAATTAAATGAGGTAAACAAGTCACTCTGGACACGCCTTTCTACCTTTTATTGAGGATTTTCATAAGGAATATTGTGCTTCCTTTTTAAACATTTTTTCTACGTTTTTCCAATAAATATACTAATGTTGAATTTGGTGGTCATCGGATGCATGGGTGTGGAGTTATAGTCCGCATGCGTGTATCCTGTGAAATTGCAAATGAGTAAACATTAAATGACTTTTTCAATTGCAAGAAGGTCAAACACATGGTTACATCAGTCTTTGCACTATGCAAAACGGAAGGTTAATCTCTCATCTTCGTTTATAAGAAGAGCCACACCCAGAATTTATTTCAATCTACCCGCCCGAGGAGATGCTCCATCGATGAATAATAAGCTTTTATGCAACAACCCTTATAGAGTGCACTTCCGTTCTGAATTTGTAAGGAAATTATCACCATTATTTCGCATAAAATCCTTTTAATTAAAACCACTGAAGTAATGGCTCGTAGGGCGGGGATTCCGTTAATTAAATTCAGTATCCTTCTGCAAAGTATTTTTTTAATTGTTGTTCCCATAAAGTCCAAGTTCATCTTTCAAGTAGTTTAGCAAGGGCTTGGCGGAACAATGCAAAATCAATCACAACGGATGTGAAAAGTAGCATCTTTGCATTGTCCATCGAGTGGGGAATATGTACGAAATTAGCATTGATGGAAAACTTACGATTTATACTATTGTGAAATCCCAAGGTGTAAAGACTTTGTGTTGTTTATAAAGCACAATTCACACCTTGGGCAGAATTACATCTTTTAAAATGGACTTTTATGCTATAATTGCCAAATTATTTCTCAATAACAAACATACAAAACAGTGAATCTGCTTTTAACATATTTGCTTAAAATTAGCAAGAAACGTTCTAAGTGTAACAAAAGCGTCAATGCCATCCATATATAGCAAATGGCCTTTGATTTATTACTTTTAACATTTTATGTAATACTAAACACATAAGTAAAATATTGACTAAAACGGCATTTCCTTCATCATAACATACGCACTTTATAATGACATCCCAATTGAATGTGCTAAGGGCACGTAAAACAATCATTTACATAACGGAGAAATCAAACTTCCTTATGCAGCACTTTGCAAATCGGAAATATGAAAAAAAAATCAGCAAGTGAAAAAATCCAAGTGCAATTTCCAACTGTGAAATATGCCATACACAAAATTGGAACTGCAATGTGGAAATTTAAAAAAAATTAAGCACTTTGGGAGCTATAACGCTAATTCTAACGCTCAGGGCGAAATCAAAGCCCATGAATCCTATCAATTTCCGCAAATTGTTTTCACTTCACAAAATTGAATAAATGTGCAGTGATGTAAATGACGATGCATATAAAAGTAAAGTTAATTCCTAATTAGCAAAATGTCACTCCTTTTATGTCTACCTCTCATTGTTTATTATTTTCGTGTTTGTCAAAACTCCGTTTGTATTTGCAAAGAGTGTAATTTTATTTTCCGCTCATGCTCCGCACTTACATAACGGAACTGCATAACACATCTTCCAATTTTGATCCTTTTCAGGAGAAATGGGTAACAAATAATTTGTATTGTTTGCAAACTACCGGTGGCTATTCTTCCCTGCTGTGTTTCAAGTATAATCTGCTCGTCGTATGATTCTGAAAACGCTGTTTTTGACATGGTTGGTTACACACTAGCCTAAATTCTAATCAGACGCACCTGAATCCCGAGATTCTCTTATGCATCTCATGCCTGTCACTTCCTGCATTGGTTTACGTTAGTTTACACGCACTCGAGAATGTGTCGATTGAGCTTCGGTGGTTGCAGAAAATGGATTCTAACGGGAATAATATGGAATAAGGTGTCAGTTATAAAATTCCTCATTTTCAGAAACCTATCTGACGGATCTTTCCGGATCCGACTGAGATTTAAATTGTCTTCAAGCCTTTTACGAAAATTAATAACCACTCGCTAACGCTGGTTTCATTGTTTGAAACCATAATGTGTCGCTCCTTCTACATTACATTTGCATATGGCGTTTTTATAATTGTAGCCCAAATTACAAATGAACTTTTAGCCGCGAGACTCAAAATCCCATTGCCATTCCTCAACGCATTTCCGGGAACAGAACATTTTCTTCAGGAAATTGGATAAGATGATTTTCACTTTTTGGGAAATTAATGCTCCGCGAGTTTAGCTTTTAAACCGTCTGTCACTCAAGCATTGCCAAATGTTTAAAAGTAAACGAAGGGTTTGCCAATTTAGGATTGTAGTAAATGCTCATCGGGTTTAAGTATGGAATCTAGCAGATCTGAAAAGAGCAACAACCCTATTCGTCTGTCTGGGATGGCAATTTTACACGTTTTTTGTTGTTTAAATCCAAATATGTCAGATGTCCATGTGGTTTTGCATAATGTAAATATGGGATCTGATGTGGGAAATCTGTATGGATCTGCACAAAAATTAATTTGGTTTTTAGCTTCTTCCGTTTATTAGTCCTGAAACATTTTATGACTCAATGGGCCGTGACAAAGAAAAGTTTCCAGGAATGGTCATTGTTGGTTACATGGATTCCCTGCCACTGCTTTCGAATTTGCATACTCATCAGTTATTTGGCGACAGTTTGACTTTTTACAATGACAGATTCAAGCCATAGGGCATTCACATTGTTGGGATTTTGCCATTTAATTTAGTCACTAAAGCTTCCCTGTCACCACTCAAGAATCCACACGCAGGCATTTCTTCAAATCCCAAGTTCACATATTCATTTTCATTACTAATTTCCTTGTAATTCGCACGCGGAATTTTAATTTTTTGTCGCTTCCGCATTGTATTGCAAGTCCGTTTTCAAGTATAAACTCCGAAAAAAATTTCCCGTAATAAACAGGGAAATGTTTCCTCCATTCTAGTGAAAATGCAAAGCACATGCAAAACAATGTGCGTGTGTAAGAGCAAGAATATTTGGTGAATGGTGCATGCTTATAAGTATGACAATTGAATTTTTATATTTGCATTGACACTGAATTGGCGGAATGACGCTAATGAAAATTCCTCATAAATTCCCACCACGCATACTTAAGCTGAAGGATGAGAATGACGAATCTTAATCTTTTTGGACGCATTCGTTCGCGTGGGTTGAAGACGATAGCAATCGTTGACATACAGTTATGCCACCACCTGAAACTGTCGTAAAAAGTATGTCATAATGAATGGGAAATGGAGTATTTGTGTATTGTTTTCATGCTTTGTCCCTTCTGTTGAATTTAATAAAAACGCGTCCCTCTTCTCTTAGATTTCGAACTTAACGGGAACTTTTTTTTTCAGGACGAGCATTTCAGAACCGAATTCCCAAGCCATTACTATTCGAACTCATCTGTCTACTCATATTCACCGGTGAGCCACAAACTTGCTTTATGATTTTTATGATTAATTTGAATTGCTTTCTTAGACGAGTTCAAGCGACTGTCCAGAGCATGGGAGGTCACACAGAAGAACCAAGATAATCCTCACTTTGTCCGTCACATTTGCCACCCTTGGTGTTCTCAGCATCGCAGGAGTCGCCGTATATTTAGGATGTAAGAATTTTAAAAATTACGAAAGAACTTATATAACCTAAGAATTAGCCGGATATTGCGGTGGTTTAAAAGTTTATGTCCACTACTGCCCATAGGTTATACCAATTTGTCAACTCCGCGCTGCATAGCCGTGTAATGTTCCTTGAACGTTAATTTTCGCAAATTGCACGGAACAATCAAATGCGGTACTTAAATGTCCATTTACTTGTCAATAATGGACAGGGACGAATTCGCAAGTGCGAATCCTAGAAAACCACAAAGGAGAGGCTATAAACCTTGAGGATTTTCAGAGTAGCTGAATTAGCAAGTGGAGTACCAATTCCTGAAGCCTTATGATACCATTTTACACGCAATTTGGAACACTGAAATTGTAAAATTAGACCAAGGGTCAAACTCATTATAATGGGTTTTAAGGAACCCTTTTTTATTTTTATAAAACGAGACAAGCTAATAAATCAAATCCGCACCCAATAATGTAGGAAATGAAAAGCCGCAAAAAGTATACTTTTAGCATCAAAAGGATCTTCATAGATAAATTGGCACAATGTCAATTGTAGAAATAACAATTTGCGGCATCTTCTGAACTTGCAAAAAGACAAAATACTTTGAATAAAACAAATGAAAAATAAGCACAAGGGCACAAGGCAGACCCAGCCTCAAAGATTTCATGCATCGGGTAACAAATTGACAACTGCTTTTGTGTCCGTCTAGTAATGGCCGTGGAACCACGGTGACAGGTTGACAAAAATGTGACCTAACATTCACCTTCAAAAGGATCCGTGTCACCACCATCCCCTACCAAGTGATTAGTCAATTCAGGCTTTAAAACTTTTAAAACCCATTTGTAACCACATAAACTACCACAGAGGATTTTGAATCTTCATTTATAACAAAAAGTTGGTTAAAGGAAGATTAATGTCAACGTCGGATTTAAGCATTTGATTGCATACGACTAAAATTAGGTTTTCAATGAGTAGTTTTAGACAAGACAAGTTGTCGAGCGCAAGCGCGTGGTGGTTCTGATTAATGGAACTGCTGGGATTTAATTAAGTGTTGATCCAACTTATGAAATAAAAACTACAATGCACAAAGCATCTTTGCAATCCTCCGACGCAGGAAGAAGACAGAGAGGAAACTTTACACAATTTCGCAAGGCCTCTGCCAAATCGTTAGCCTGTAAGATGATGAATATTTTTAGACATCGCCGTCGTGGGGGTTTGTTTTTCCCTGTTTGACGTTTATGAGTTATTGAAAATGAAAGTATGAAAATACAGGTAAAGGACACCAGTCAGGCGCATGGGCAGACTGTCAGAGAGTCCGAAAATGGAACTTTCAAAAGCACTAAAAGCAGATGCGCTATGAATAGGAAATTAGCTAAATTGAAGCTCACAATTTGATTAGAAATCGGATTGACACAATGTACACTTTCAGGTCAAGTTAATTGACATCTTGATGACATCAGAGATAAACTGTCTCCTGCGCATCTGCATTCAAACCCATAGCCATTGTTCTTGTGTCTGCACTTGTTATTCACTCGAGGTTTCATATTGGATTTTCTTTTTCTTTCCAGTTTTATCTAAAAGTATAAACCATGGGAACCAGTCTGAAGAGTCGTACCTGTATTCCACTGCAATCAATCAAAGAGTGTCGCCAAATGGAGGGGAAATGGATGATCTTTATCAAATGCCCAATGGCCGATCCAGATCCGACTTTTATCCAGATGAACCCGTTGACATTTCAAATAGACTGGAGGAGTCACACTACAGTCCGCCGATAACACCGGAAGATTCCTATCTGAATACTAAGCATACTGTCAACCAAGTTTTCTACTCACAGAGAAACTCGACGTCGGTAATACGCAACTCACAATCATCTTCGGCACAGGCGCCGGGACCAACGGCAGTCCCTGCTCCAGTGATTATTTCAACTGAGCATTTGACACCTCCGCCACCAGTCGATCTCCAAAGTCCAGTGCTCTTTTTGAACCCAAATAGGAACAAATCCATCCAACAGCCCACGGGGTCACAAGACCGGGTCATATTCCATTTTGGGGAGGAAGATAATGCAGGGATAATCGTTACCAAGAAGCACCATAGTCACAGCATAATTGAGCAAAAGCATAGGAGACCCATTGTTACAACCGTCTCTCCGACGACAACAATTGGCTCTCAGTCGCCGTCTGAAGAGACGACGACAATTGTTAATATGAAACCAATTGTAGTTGGTCAGACAGCTCATGAGCAGGATAATGACACCACTGTCAATCCCGTTAAGTCCAATGTGAATCATCGACAGGGAGCGCCTATGACGTCCAAGCCATCGATCACAGCGCCAAGTAAACAAAGCACCGTTGAACATTCCAGTGATGTCACAGAAATGCGGCCGAGCCCATCTGCCACCAGCGACGAAAGTGGATTCTTCCCAGTAAATCCTTACTTTAAACCAACTTCAGAACCAAGGCCTGCGGACTTGCTGTCAAACCATCGGGTTCACTTAACATTCGATCGGATATCGCCCGAGTTTTATGACAAGAAGCCATGGACTCCGCTCTTAATTAGGCCAGGACAGAATTTGGACAAGAGACCGAGGGTCGATGGCACTGTCCCTCTGACATCGTTAGAACCGCCAGAAGTATCACAAGAAACCTACAACGCTTATGGTGGACCAGATGGAGGTTATTCAGAACCGAAACCGCAACCACCACTGGGAATGATGACACCAATGGGACAATCAGGGAACAATGGAAGTGACAACGAGCCCATTGGCCACGGTGGAGATTTGACGGATTATCCAACAACTAATTTGGGCGAGCGTGGTGAGGAGCGAGCACCAATCCATTATGTCACCGAAAGTGAAAATAGACAAATGATTCCAGCGTATACCGTCAGCATTCCACACATTCCTAACGAATCGAACCATACGATTATCACAACTGGGGATTTCATGTCAATGCTCCAAGAACCAAAGGAGAATCGAATGGAGAGCGGAGATGGCGAAAAGGGCACGGGGTCAAGTCTGGCGGAAGAATATGATGAAGATGAGGAGGAGGAGGATGTCCACGAAGACTCACCGCAGCATAATAAAGTGTATACTTTGGACCCCATGAACGTCGATATGGTCCCACAGCCAATTGAGTTGGGTCCAGACTTGCACGAGATGTCCCCAGTTGAACCCAAGTCTGACGAAAGCAGTACAGATGAGGAAGGGACTATTGTTAGATCAGAATCAGACGAAATTGCATCATTGAATGCCACTGAATCATCAGTTGAAGAAGTTCATGAAACTGAAGTGACTGATTCACACACGATGAAATCCACAGACTTTATCCTGAGTACATTGGGAAGTTTAAATTTGGTGAAGACAAAATCGCCTGGCGACATGCTACCAGAAGAGGTGAAAAACAGCAGCAGCGAAAGTCCACTGTTCCCACCAACTCGCTCGTACATTAGCGTCAATCTCCCTCTCAGAGAGAAGCCATTAGAGTCCGAAGATGGCAGCGACTCGGATGAGAAAATATTCCTTGTCACTGACGCTGAGAAGAAGCTTCGTCTTGTAGATGGAGACGGTGAGCCATTGGCTCCTGATCTCACGTCGACTTCAGGTCTTAACAAAGTTCTGTCCATGATGATGACATTTCAAGATTCACCTAATCCCGATGGAGTCATGAATCTGCTGAAGAACAATGTGGAATTAGTAGTTGCGAATCACAGCCACTTTCCACAAACAAACGAAGAACAACCGCTTCCATCTCCTCCATCTCCAAATAATAAAAGCAGAGAACACAAGTCTTTTACACGAGATCCAAAAATTGACAGTCGCTTTCGTGATCCAGAAACCAAGACAATCCCAGTCCCACTAATGATACAGGACGAGCCGCAAGGAACCAATCAGAAAACAGGATTCCACAAAGGTTTGAACAGGACTTGGGTTCCGACAAAGTTGACATCACTGACGGTAAATCGGTACAATTCGCCGGTTTACAAATTCATACTTCGGAAGGGCCAGTCGGTTGAAGACTTGCTGAAGGAAATATTCCAGAATTATACAGAGAAAAATCTTGGACTTAATCAAACACGAAATGATCCGGAAAGCCCTGAGAGCCTGAAAAAAGGAGCTACACTGGATGCCGCAATTAATCGAGAAGCGCCAATACTTGACACTGCCCCTCCATCTAGTGATACGCAGTTTACGATAAGCCTAGACACCACTGTAACAAGCACAAGCGTGGAACCAAGTCAGCATTCAACACATGCGCAGCAGCCAACGACTATCGCAAGTCCCGTTACTCCTTCTACAGTTGACTCTGTATTTAGGACGTCAACCTCTGTCGTTGTCAACGAAGATACTGTAGCACCAATCATGCCAAATGGAACGTTCAAGTGTGTTTCAACAGGTACAAAATCCGTCTTTAAAACTCGTATTCACATTGCTCTAAAAATATCTTTATAGGTGTCGTACTCTCTGCGTTTGCGCGATGCAACTCTATAAAGGAATGCGCTGACAATTCTGACGAGAAGAATTGCAAATGCGTCGACTATCTCAAATCACAACTATTGCATCGCAAAATTTGTGACGGAATTGTAGATTGCGCTGACGAATCAGATGAGAGCTACTGTGGTAAGTTTCAATAGCAGTTTCTAACGACACGGGTGCAGTGATAATTCGAA
>VNWY01001630.1:0-13042 GCA_009869845.1 Pseudachorutes palmiensis
GAAGTGTATGCTCAGCGGAAAACGTTTTACCTCTCTGATCCGGTGTAACTTGAAGGGTAGAATGGGAGCGCATTTGACGACTGGAGGAAGGCCAGCAACACCACGAACGAACCAATCAGGACGCAGGCAACTCCTCGATGCATCTGCGCAAATAACAATGAAAAATGTCATTAGTGCCGCTGAGTTTAATTTTAACTGACTAAGGGCTGAAGAGTGTGAAGAAAGGACATTCAGGAAAGAGATGATGGGGAAAGTTTGAGGCGTGGGTGTTGTGTGTTTGTGGCGTCTTGAATTTCAAGATGGGTGACGTCGTACTTTCCCCATATCTCCCGCCATGGAGTCCTTCCGTTGTTCTTGACTTTCGACCTTCCCCTTTACGAACAACGTACTTGTGTCCCGTGCTGAAACTTTGATGAGGTTCTTCCCCTGAATATCCAACAAGGATCTGCTTTCTCCTCAGGAAGATTAAAAAGAAATCCTGCCTTTGTTTCTGGACTTGAAATTCTCCTAATTCAAACTTAGGGAGAGAGTTTTTATCCCCGTGTAAATCCCATTGTTAATTCCCAAATGAAGTTCCTACCACCACTGGCTCAGTCTGTAATCCTGCCTCAGACTCATTATGCCCATTAACACACGGCATTCAACTGGTGTTCTAGCTCAACGTAAGTCTCCATGGGCTTATCCAAGCTCTTAGCAGCGGAACTCTACAATTTCCCTGCAGAATCCGGTTTGAACGTCATTCCTTTGTCTTCCGACTTGTTAGAAAATGAGGCCGCACAAACCACAAGAGTCACTCCACCATTGTGGCTTTAATTAACTACAGAAACATTCCTTGGAGGGCACTTCCGCCTCAAAAGTCATAACACGGTGATTGATTTTGGGGTATTGCAAGATTTCATTGTGGATTCATACTGGCAGGATACTTGCCTCTGCTTAGAAGTAATGGAGAGCTGTGAATGGGAAACGGAAATGTACACAATTCATTTTTATTTATAAAAGCCTAAATGGATCTCATCACCTGCTGGTTCCTTGGCTGATCTTCAATACGGAACATCCTCTAACCCTTAAGCCTAATGTGGGTGAAGTATGGAATTATTTTGTATCCTTTGCATATCCCAAGATTTCCCACTTGAGCCATTCCATAAAAGGAACTGAACTGAAACAAATGGAGAAAGTACCTCCCATTCCTATAGTTATGATGCCACATTTAGAGAAAGCATTGGTAGAAAAGGTAGAAATAAAAGTTGATTTTATACGTTCAATATAACGATTCCAAGTTCACGGCAAGCAGCAACGGCACTCCCAGTGAATAATTTAAAACGATTTAGAAATAGGCCACACATTTTCTGAATTTTTGGGAAATACATGTTATTAAAGGTTCATCGTTGTTAGTAATGCATGACAATGGGAAAAGGTGAATCAATATTGGACCATATTTGAGCTAATGCAAAAGGTCAAATTAAAAATCCAAACAGACCAAAAAAAATCAATTTTTGATAAATTTTTTAAATTGACTTTAAGCAAAAAAAATTAAAAATTTCATTTTTGTTCAACAGTGCTTTGGAATAATTATTGGATTAGGTAAACCACATATAAAATTAAAGAGCAACAGGTTCATGTTTGCTTTAGAAAATGCAGTAAAAATTAGATTAGTTTTTATAGAATGTAAAGTTGAGTCTAGACTTTTACTCGTTAACAAGGTGGGCGGCGTTGTATATTCGCAATTGGCAAAAGCTACCGTGACAAATTGTTTATTCTGGGAATAAATTCATGCAAGGTGTTTTCCTATTCCAATTCCCTATCGTGTACTGAGAACTGTAAACAAGAAAAGTCATATTTTATGAAGGATTGAGTTATATAACATCGTATTTGTCAATTACAAAAGTTCCCTTGGATTTTGACAACTTTCTGATTCCGCAAATAGAAAAGTAGTTAAAGTATAATTTATGAGTTCTGATTCTCAGCTCTAAAACATCTGCGCTCATTCTGCTAAAAATTAAGCCTGAAACCTTATGAAAAGGAGAAAGTTTATCCACTTCCTTCATCTCCTAAATTATGATGACTTACCCTGTTTAGAAAACCGGAGGCGTTCTGTCTCAAATCCACTTTAAACAACACTTCCAATTATGCTCTGGTTAACAAGAGTTGATGAAGACTTTGATTCCTGTCACTTTTAATACCTATCTTAACTTGACGGGAATTATAAATATGGGGACAGGGACTCACGCCTACGAGGATGTGTGACGAGGATTTCAAAGACACACAGGGATTCAACGATGAGATTATAGTGCGGTGTACTAGTAAAATACCGATTTGCTGAAATTAGTAAAGACAGTTTGCTTACCTTCAGTGACGTTTGTGGATGACGTGGATTCCAAATCGAGGAAGAGAATTGTTTTCCGCTTTTAATTTCGTAAGTCCTGCTTCTAATGACCTCTGTCTCGCGTCCTTCCCAAAGGTGAATTTCGAAAAGCCTGTAAAGAACAGATAAGAAATGAAATAAGATTAGTCTTTACTAATTGCCGGGTTATCAGGCATGTGAGCCTGGAGCCATTGCCTTGGAGATGACCCCAGTTTAAAGTGCTTTTACCTCCTTTACTTTGTGCGGCTGATGTAGGTTCTAAACGAAAGAGCCTTTCAGCTGCTCCCTTCTGATGCTCTTAGGAAGTGTGTCTGAAGTGCACTACTGTCGGACGAAGAGGATTTTATACCCCCGGAAAATCCAGTGGCGTCACTCTTTTATGCTTTCTCCACTTTCCATCCCTCCCTCGATACTCGTTTCTTCTGGAAGGAATAAGAAACATTTAACCCTGGAATACCAGGGATGCTGGACATCCATTAAGACAGACGCCGTTCATTCTTCAGTTCAGGGACCAGAGACTCTCCACGGTCCTGGACTTCTTCAGGACAAAATGGACCACACTTGACACACCCCTATGATGAGAGTCTCCGTATAAAAGTCAAATCTCAAATTGTGTACTCTGCATCAACGTCTTTGCTTCGCCCACTCAAATTTAATTCCACTGGATCCACTTCGTTTGCTTTGGCAAACGACGACGCCAGCAAAAGTCAGTGGACTTGACCGAGTGTAATGGAGAAAGCAAAAGCCCATTCCTTCACTTTTTTTGCACTCGGGATGAAGATGAATGTGCGTCGTTTGTGTGTCTTTTCTTTGATGTCAGATTTACAAATGGAAATTCGTTTGCCAAACTGCATTTTTGTTTGATGGGCTTTGGCCGATACGAGACACTTCCGCTTTTCCGTATTTCTACGCGTCCTTCCAAATATGTATCATTTTACATTTCGTTGATGGTTCCAATTCATTTGAATGAAGATTCATGGAAGCATGTGAGTACCATGATGATGATCACACCAAGACAATTTGTCAATTTTTTATTCTCTTCTTGAAAGTGGTAAGCTGAGGAACCTAAATGGAAATGTATTCGTTAACTTCATTCGTTCCGTTGGACGCACGCAAATAGATTGTGCCAGTGCCGGATTTAAATATTTCATTTAGTCCAATGCGTCAGGTTCAATTCCAATTAAGTTTCCATTTAGTTTTTTTTTCTAATGGCAAAGCACGCCACCGTTCTAAATCCCCCGCTCATTCTCATACTAAACTCCCAATTCATTTTAAATTAGGGTCTCATTTGTAATGCATCAGGACACCAGTAACTTTGGGTTTGTCATGTGACGCCAAGGGATTACATTAGAATTAATGAGATTAGTAGTGTTTCTCTTAAAAATATGGCTTTTCCAGCGGTCCCTTTGCTTTCTTGACGTCGGTTTTGGACTCTCACAGACTCTCAGAACCAATTTATTTATTTTTTAATTGAGCATTTGAGCCAGTGAAGATGAAGGACTTTCTAGGAAGGACTCGAGAGGGAAATCTCAGTTATAAGGAAAAGCTTTGCTCGACTGGGGTGGAATGCAGCCAGGGAATTCCTTCATTACTCCCAAGTCATTAAGTTTGTGGACGACGCACAAAGACTCATGGTCTCCATATGTGCAATAAACTCAGTCAGAATAACAATATGATGACCTATGACATCAGTACGGAACGTCCCAAAATAAACTCAAGAAACCATACGGAGACACATAGCCTCAAATACGCTAAGAGACTAAGCACGCACACTTGAAGAAACTCAAAATTATTTAGCTGCTCTAAAAACCTTTTCGTTTGGGCGGCACAGGCTCAAGGTTTGGATGATTGTTCTTTGCTTGATTTATTTAGTCTTCTTCTTTTGTAAAGTTGAGCTTACGACTGATTTTGTACCAAACATGAAGCGACATAAATGTGTCAACAGCCATAGACCAATTTTCAGAATTAGCCAAAGTGAAAAGAGTAAAACCGACCCGACGAGAGCAATGACATCTATGGAATGATATTCGAAGAAATTCAGGTCTCGCGATGTAGATCGAAGGTGATGAGCACCTGTTCGGACAAATCAAATCAAATCAAGTCCAATTCTCAGCGGTAATTAATTAGTGACTAAAAACCTTTGTGGCGAATGACATATTCAGTCCAAAAGACAGCTCGATCCAATGGGTGGTTTGGTTGGTCACTGAATAGTTTGGAGAGTGATGTCACACTATTTTCGTACCTGCGTTAACAAATTAGAGTTATATATATAGTGCTTAATAACGTATTAATTAAAGTTATTAAACTCACTGTGGATTAGTCAATATTTCATTGATCGTTTCCAGTAAACTATCTTCGGTAAATGTATTAAAATCTAGAGTGAGTGCAAATCCGCTCTTTTCTGCGCCGTCCATGTTTTTCACTTGATCTCCGAACATTGGAATTCCCACCAGAGGGACCCCATGGTAAACAGATTCCGTGATACTCCCGAATCCACCGTGTGTTATGAAAGCCCTGGAATTAATAAATAAAAATAATTTTAAATAATACAAGTAAAGAGCAATATTATTGATCCCAATTTGAGCCTTTCTACCTGATTTTAGGATGTCCAAGCACATCCTGTTGGGGAAGCCATTTGCTCAACTTGACATTCTTTGGCAAGTCTGGCATTTCTTCTGTTTCCCATTTCCATAGAACCTTTTGCTTCAGCTTTGAAAATGCAGCGAGGAGTGTCTTTCGCTTTTGCTCTGGCATATCAGTAGCTTTCAATGTCGTCCCCATACTGAACAAAATGAACCCAGCATCACCCGATGATGAAACAAAATCTTCTAAATCCTACAACCATAAAAATTTTAAATTAGGTTTTTCTTTTTAAAAAAAATGGATTGTAACCTTTGGCAATGGAAGTGCAGGACGACAATGCATTCCACCGACTTCGACAATATCAGGAAGAAACGGTCGTGCAGTTGCAATGCTGAAATGACTATTGGATAACAGGAGACTTGTTTCTCTCACAATGTCATTTGAGGATGGCAAATTCTGGCCTAATTTTTCCCTATACGCTGCTTCCACTGACGGCTTAAAGTATAAGTCCCCTAGGACGCGAAAGAGCCCTTCTACAAGGAGGTTGATCGTCCTTTCGTAGAAGTTCATTTTATCGTTGTATCCCGTCATGATGTTTGGTACAAAGGAAAGCGTGGATGGGTTTCCATAGAGTGCGGCTATGCTGGAAGGAACACCCAGCGGACTTATGAGAATGATACTTGTATTGAAAGTGTGAGCATAAGCAGCTGCGCACTCGTTTGCAACTGCTGAAACGAAGATTAAATCAAACTTCTCGGATCGCAGTTCCTTTACCACAGGCAAATTCAACGTGTCATGGCAGAGCTCTACCAATTTGGCCATAAATGCAAACATATTCAAGGGCTGGTTCTTTTCTTTTGTTTCAAAGGCATTTGGCAGTGAGCGAAGAAACTTTTCAGCGTCAATCGTCAATATCTCTCTAATATTCTTGACATGTTTTTTTGACGGAATTGGAGAGAGCACTGTGACATCGTGGCCTTTGGCTGCGAGAGCTTCCAGAAGGGGTTCGTATGTGATTTTGTGACTTTTAGTTGACATGAAGGCAACGGAGAGAATCCTAGCTGCTTCTGTGTGGTAGCACGTGGTGCTGGCTAACACAAACACCACCGTAAGAAAAAGAAAACGGAACATGGTGGTAGCAACTAGGAAATTGAAATCCCGATCGATCGCGCTACAGGACCGGTCTCATATAAATTACCTTATCATCCACTCCAAAAATTACTGGCTAATCATCATGGTCAGGTGAAGTCAATGGCAATAAAAACACTCCTGTTTAACAGATAAAATTCAAAATTCCTCGTGTGTAACTTAAGTAGTTATTACAAATGTTTAGGATCACGCGCACACAAAATGGAAAAATCGGAAAACTGTCAAAAAAAACTATTGAATTTTTAACTTTCTAGATCTACTGCCAAAAATAATAATAATTAGAAATGAAATATATTGTACTGCATATGAGCGCAAGGAGTAATGGAGGGGGGGGGGTGGATTACGCAAACTTAAAATATCACCGCTCAAAGTCAACTTCTTTTTAATTTCTGTTAACAAACTGGAATGTAATTTTTCTTGGGAACAGTTAAATGCCAATAAATAATTTAAAAATTTAATTGTAGGTAACCAACTTGCTGAATTTTGTCAATGAATCGACTGTGGCGAGCGCCATGTTGTTTGCGTAGTTAGTTTGAGATTTGATATTCAAACATTCATGTTTCTCTTAAGGAAAAAATGCCTTGGTCTATACTGGAAGAAAAAAAAAGCACAAAAATGCAAACAAATTACTGAAAAACATCCCTCGGTCTCATCCGATGCAAATCAAAATGAAATAATTCTTGTTCATTATTAACAGATTAACAGCCTGTCTTCAAACTCAATCTTGATTCTTCCCAATAGCCTTCAAACTCGGCAGATTTTGATGGCGGCTTCACTGGACTACTGCATAATGTATTGTGCAAAGTCAAATGACATTCATGATTGAAAGATGATTCAGAAGTTTCAAGGAATATTGGAATGCTGGAGAATAAGGTCTTATCTCCTCATAATCCTTGAAATGTAGGCGACGACATCATCAAAAATCTTTTACTTGTCAGGTGAGTGAACCTACTAACCTTCTCAGTAGCAACGGGAAGTCATAAATGTCTGACGAGTGAAGGTCGAGGCTAGGGATTAAACAGTTAATAATAAAGTCAACAGCACATAGGAAATTGCCCAAAGTCATCCTAGTCACTGCTGATAAAGCTTTTCTGCGTGGACAGAGTCAGGGTCAAAATTACTTTTCTTAACAAAGGTTCATTCTAAGCCACCACACACCAGCAGCCTATTGCAAGAGAGACACTGTGGTCAATCCATCAGTTGACTTCTGTGAAATAACGAAATCTGCTCTACTTTTTTAAACAAAATTAGCCAAACGCTTTCCTTTAAGCACATTCCTTGTCAATCTACAACAAATACACGGATATCATCCTCCTCGGATTCAGCGAATATTTTACTCATTCAACCCCAGGTATATAACAATTCATCATCACTTAAAATCCGTCTTAAAATATCGTTCGGTAAGCTCATTCAGTTTTCTTTTTGAATTTTGTCAAGGTCCGACCGTGAACATCATGGGTATTGTTGGCAAGTACGAATTTGTCTCTCGCTCCGAAAATTACGAAGATTACTTGATCGCTATCGGGGTTCCAAGCAACTTACGCGCAGACGCTCTCAACAGTACCCCGACCATTGAGTACATAGATGACGGAAATGAAAATTGGACGCAAAAAATCACCGACTCCTCCATTAATGGGGAGCTGAAATTTACATCGGGCGTCGCATTCCAAGAGGGATTTGGCGGCCTAATTAACCAGACCAGTATTCTGGACGAGAAGATGATGGTGACTACACGGTGGCGGGATGGAAAAATCGTGACGACTGTCACCTCCACCTTTTCGGATGATGGAGTCAAAATGATTTACTCTTCAAAGGACGTAACCGCAACTCAAGATTTCCGTCGTATTAATTAATTGATTGGTTCCGAAGTGCACAAATTAACTTTGCCAGGAGTACCATACATAAATTCAAGCATGCAATCTCTCTCTTCCATTTAATAAATTAATTGAAGTGAGATCACACTGCTGCTATAAAAGTCCAGTTAATTTTATTTAGAGTTGCCAATTTAAACTACTCTTCAGAATATCACCGTGTCTTGTTTTCATTCTGCCAAGTCGGAGACCAGGAGTGCTGCGGATCTTTCTTATTTCTGCTCTTTGCACGGCCGGCAGTTGCTTATAAGGTCGTTCCATTTCTGAACAAAATCAATCCAGCATTATCCGATGATGAAACAAAATCTTCTAAATCCTACAACCATATATTTAAAACATGTTCTTCTTTTTAGAAAATGGATCGTAACCTTTGGCAATAGTCGTAGCAGTACGACAACGCATTCCACCGACTTCAACAATATCAGGAAGACGTGTAGGACGTGCAGTTGCAGTTCTGAAATGGCTAAAATGGCTGAATAAAAAAACTTAAAATTCATATGCTGAACTTAAAACAACTCCAAGGCTATTACACTCATCTATTTTTAAAGTTACAATGTCACTTTCCTAATCCGTATTTGTGTGTATAACAAAATTCTATAAAATGAAATTAATTAATTCTATAAAATGAAATTGTACATTAGATTAAGTTAGCATAACAACTAGTGCAAGGGCCAAACAAGCTAAGAAAGTTCAGAACTAAGTGTCCAGTTACCCACTCAGTCTTCCCACCCAGCGGTTGAAATAATATTTTCCATAAATAGAAAATGACGACATTCTACCGATTGCGGAATACTTCGTTGAAGGAACAAGTAGAAGCTGCAGGAGAAGATGGTGTTGCAGTAATTCGTTTGAGGCGACGTGCAAATCGCCGAAACAAATTCCCCGATGACCTTGAAGAAGAAGTCAAACTAACTTCCCTTGACAAGGAAGTAACTTCTGGCGCTGGGGGTACCCGCCGATTGACGACATTACGGAAGATTGCAAGTGTTCAGACGCAGACGGATCCGACGACTGGTATTGGTGTAGTTAGCAAAGCTTTCTTAGCTCAAAATAAAGGAGTCTTCATTGCTCGTCCGAAGAGCATTCAGCCTGAACATTTGACCACACTCGACGAAGTCACAAAGCCTGGACTTGTGAACACTGGACTTGGGCAAACGATGGATTCTGACTTCCCGCGACCAGGTGGAGCAGGACTCCATGAAGTTCTTAAATCCAATCCGAAGAATAAAAACAAGCTGCCAACGATTATCCTGAACGAGTCATATGGAAAGGATAAGCTCCGAAACGAGGATCCGAAAGAGCGGGACTCAGAGTGGCTCGAATGGGTTTCAGCTTCTGACTCCGAGCACTCCGGGAACTTTAAGACTCCGTCTTCAAGCAAGAAGATGAAGGAATCAAAGTAACCTTACATCTAAAGAAAGAGTGAAGTTAACTTTAAATGCTTTTTATTTTCAGATCAGGGATGAATCCGTATTGTTTCGAATTGCAACAGGAATTGGCTCCATTGGTCCAGATACTGAAATGGGGCGGGAGGTGGCCTTGGACAGCCTACATGGAAAACGACATTCTCAAATTCAAAGTCAAGAAGTTGACCATTCCTTACCTGGCGTTTGTCTTTACATCTTTCGTCCATCTCTATCTGACAATTGTGTCTATTCGAAATGCGATCGATTTAGTCTCCAACTCGATTGCGAGTGTAGTTGCCTATGAGTAAGTTTCCATTGAAGAGTTACAGTAAGTGCCTTTTAAAAACGTTTGTCCATATTTCAGCCAAATCGAAAAGTTGGAATTCGACAAGAACTGGCATTTTCTCTATTGGAATATCATCATTGCCACATTTGTTTCATGCTGGAATGTGAGCGTAATAGTTGAAAATGGAAAAATCTTCGCCGAGTATATGACCCGATGGTCCAACGCCGTGGTCAAGATGTCTTACAGACCGACACAAAGTATCAGGCGACGGACCTGGAATTGGAGCTTCCTCTACTTGGTCTACGCTGGGATTCTCCTCATTTGTTTTTTCACCAAAAGTGTGCCTCCGATCTACGACGGTTCTGGACTCATCGGGAATATCATTTTTCGTTCCTCCGTGTATCGACCTCGCTTCCGTTCTTGGTATTTCTTCATTCGTTTATTTGGACTTTTTTTCCATCTGTATACCGTCTACGCTGCCAAAGGAATCCTCCTTCTGATTGTCTCCTATTCAAAAATCCTGGAGAACTCAGCTAGAAACTGGAATCTTCGATTTTGTCTTCAAACAGAGATGCGTAAGTTGTGAAGATTCAGCCCTAAATAACATCAAAATTATCGTCTATGTTTGTAGTCGGAAGGCCACAAGATGGAGACATTGTCGTATACAGTGCAAAGATTCCATACAAGAAGCTTCTCCTTGAGCACCTCATCATCACTTCATTCGGAAGGCACGCAACGGAAGTCTTCAAACTCTGGGTGAATGTTTACCTCATCACAAGTTCGTTGGAGATAATTCTTCTCCTCCACCGGACACTTGCCTACTATCTAATCCCGGATGCTAGGTTTAGCGACGTATACGTCAAAGATAAAATCGGAGACAGCGGTGACAAAATCAGAGTAAGTGGCTGGCACACATTAAAGGCAAAATCCAAGGATGAGTGCAATATAATGGTCGATTTTATTCTTTTAATTCTAGTATCGAGACTCCCACGCGATGAGACGTGTAAGCATTATCCTGATTCTGTTCAAAGTTATCATCGAGTGGTTTACTACTTCTATTCAAATCGCCGCCTGTGGACAAGCCGTATAACACCAATAATCACAGCAAGTCCAACACTGATTGACCCTTCCTTTCTAGATCATGTCGGGGTGTAACTTTGTATGCCGCCATGGACTCATCATGTGTAAGGACGCACGCGAGCGCCGTTTTGTAAGAGCCTTTGACAATCTTTTTTTAGTTAATTGAATTAATTTACATGCCACTTGCTTCCCATGTGTAGGTTCAAAGCTTGAACTTCCAGTACTCCCCAACGTTGGATTATTTCCACAAGTCTGGAGTTCTGTTGAATCGAAGATTTGTGACGTCTGTAAGTAAAATGAATACACCCAGAAAAGCCATGCTAATGTCGAGTTTAATTCGTAGATGTTTTCCTGGATTGTGATCCTTGTACTTGGAATGCTTTCATTCCATCCTTACCTGCTCCAAAAAACTACTGTCCAAGAGTGTCGTACAGCTATGGACGGTGTCGTTACGTGCAGGGAGTATAAAGCTCCAAGGTATTTGGGATGAAGCGATGTTTTCCTGTTTAAAAACAAAATACATATTTGACTTTTCAGCAATCCTCGCAGGCCAAACAAGGAGATTCCAACACAAATAAGTGAGACATCAAACGTGCTTCCAAATCTAGGATGCAAAAGCTACTGGACATCAGCGGTGGATCCCGCTCAAGGGAGTACACAAAGAATTCGAACATACGAGACGCAGACTTTACATTTTGTTGCCTGTGGCAGTGGCAAGTCTAAAGTTCTTCCATTTACTCCGCATAACTTGGCCGCTTGCTTCAATGATTTCAAGTTCTACTTCAAAGCTGAACCGACAAAACAGAACGCCTTGCCATACCACGGGTACAGGCAAACGTTAATTGATTGCTCCTCTCAGAAAATCATCAACACAAATGAAAGAGATGACTGCGGCAACCTCCCGTTTGGGAATCCTACAAAGGAATTGAAGACATTGGTCGTGTACGACAAGACAACAAGGAAGTTCGAAAGCATGGGCGTCTGCTGCTATAATTACTTGGGTGTCCGTGGGAACACCGAAAGTCTCAATTACTGTCACATGCAGTCTCCGCTACAGGCAATGCTTTCATGCACTCAAAATCCTTCAAGCAAACAAGATTGCAGCTCCAAACCACCATTACCAACTGGAGTCGAACCGTATGGGGCCACTCCACCAGTCCAAAGTTGTAGCCGAGACCGGAATGAACTAAAAGATGGACAACAGGTCGTCAGTCCGAGCGGCTGCACAATCAAAAATGGAAAAGCTGACCAAGTTTACCCTTATGGCGAAGGGTCTACTGAAACTGCATGCTACACTGGAACTGATAGGATGGGGAATACCTACCCATACAAGCACCTGGAGAACAAGACGCCGAGAATTCAAATCGTTGATTGCGTCACGCTTTCACCAATCGATCTTCAAAAAGACCGAGATGACTGCAAAAACCTTCCATTCTCGCCAGGAAATACTAAAAAACTTCAAAAAATCAGCGTCGGAGGAACCGACTATTACCTGTGCTGCTACGACTACAATCCTATTAAGGTAGAGGAGAGGAGTAATGAAAACTGCCACATGGTTTCAAAGGCACACCAGTCTATTATTTGTTTATTTACGGATGAACAGAAAAACCCTAATCGAAAATGCACGTAAAATGCTGTACTCTGGATGTAATTATAATTGTGCTACGCGAATGAAATAAAAGTTGAACTGTGAATTAAACCTAATGCGCTGTAATAAAAAATTCATTTTTGGATTACGTCAACAGATCTCCTTGAGTTTATGTAATTGCAATATGCAATAATGTAAAAATCTACACGCTAAATATCCACCATGTGCACAGATCTATTGCGCACAAATCAAAACAGGATTTCACCTATTCAAATTCTAGTAGAAACTTTACATTTTCCTATAGCCTTGACTAAATATTTCATGAAAATGGAAACTGGTTTGAATTCATCCCATATTTGCATAAACCTTTGCATATATAAATGAAATGCAGTGTTCAGTACTCCCTTACTTACTTAAATCAAGCTGAACTCCAGTTTTCCAAAATGTCAGGAAATACATTCTTATTTGCTCCGCTCGAGGCCGTCGGACATTTCAACTCTTCCATTGGTATTGCGCAGCGTCTTGTTGACCGAGGTCACAAAATCGTATTTGCAACTCCAAACAGTTGGAGAGGGAAACTGACACCTCTTGGGTTCACTGAAGCCTATTTACAAGAAGACGATGGTTGCAAACCAAGTGAGAAATGGGGTGAAGTTGTCGCAGCTATGGCCCCTGCTCTTGCAATGTCTCCAATGAAGCAGATAGAGCATTTCTACA
>VNWY01001631.1:0-13042 GCA_009869845.1 Pseudachorutes palmiensis
GGTCATTTACGCTCAATTAAGAATGCAAATAAACGCACTTTACATCCTGTGTATTTTATTAATTTCGCCAGTTCAACAAAAGTTTGGCAAAGCGGAGAGTTCGTGATGAACCGGTATAAAAACCTTTGGCATCTTTGCCATTTCCTGTGGTTAAAGCATAGGACCAATAGACACGTTGGTTATCTAGGCATTGCAGGGTTCGTGAGTTGATTCTGGATGTAGAGAAAGGGATAATGCTCGTTCTGGGGTATTGGTGAGTTAGGTGTTTCCTAATGAAGGATGATTTGATTTATGGCTTGGGATCTTTACTTTCACTTGCTTTCACTTGGCCACGAGTCATGGGACTGGTGATGTACTGAGTAAACCCAGGACCACACCCTACCCGCGACCCACCTGGATTATTATCCCTTTAGCCTATTGCCAATTCCTACGACTAGGTTCAGTTAAAAGTTAGAAGACCTAAGGTTAGAAGTGTACACAAGAGCCTTTAGGAAAGGGCCACTTCCGTCTCTAATAGAAGTGCAGAACTGAATTAGTAATTGATGCCTTTTCATCAGGCTAAGGCGGATGTTTGTAATTGAAGGAGGAAAACACAAATGCTCCTCATGGGAAGGATTCCTTGTGCGGTTTAATGAGAGGAGGATGTCCTCCATCCAGATGGAAATGCTCACTTCAATGTTTATGAATTATTCATCCCTCTTTCACCAGGAGAAAGCAGGGAAAGGAATGGGAATCAAAAGGAAGAGGGTTCTTACATCATGACTGATGATTCAGGACTAAAGGGTCAGTGATGGACGTTCCAAACTAGCATGCTCCAGCCAAAGGTTCAAACACCAGTCCAACTGCATTCCATTTTTCATCTGGAAATGTCCAATTTATCTTCTTTCTTTGCTTTCTCCGGCTGCTTTCTTTTTGTGCTGATGCACGAAGCACACGAGGAATTAGTGTCTGTTTCTGCCATATTAGGTTAACAGAAACTTCTGTTAATTGCAAGATAAACTAAACTAAAAAACTAAACAACATCTAAAGAAATATCAGAAGTGAATTAGCGCGGGTTATAAACATTTTTATTGAAAAGCGTTTAAATTCAACAATAATCAATTTTCATCGAGTTGATTTATTCCTGTTTGTGAACAACAAATTTTATGAGGGAAATTATTTGCATTGAAGAACTATATTTTGAAATGGAAATGCTGTTGGAAATCGAGCTATAAGAACTTTCTCCAGGGAATTTGAACCCATGTAAATTTTTTGCTTCAATTCAAACCATGAATTCGGAGATTCCCTTGGGACAAGATTTTGAATGCATCCATCACATTCGTCGCGACTCATGAACAAGAATTTAAATGCGTCAATTGAGACTTTTGAAACTGAAGACCATACGAACCAAGAACGTCGTTGCAAACAAGCGGAAGAATGATGGAATTCATACACATTTTTACCGTAATAAATTTTTATGGTTTTGAACACAGAGAGCTACATAAAAGTCATTTTTTGCATGCTTTACCATAAGAATTTTTATAGATTGTAAAATTGGGTAGCGCACCATTGCTTCTGCTGTTTTTTCATCTCGTATGTGAACGCTAAACTTCATTTTGGAAAAACTAAAAGCCAAGTTGGGAAACCGTCATTTCCACAGCACCCCTCGAAGTGTCACTTTTAACGCCAAGCCGAAGAAAGTTTGAGAGCGTAGTAGGTGTGAAATATGTTTGAAAGAATTATGGATGAGAGTCCTTGTGGCCTTGTTGTCTGCATAGACGAGACTTTTCTTTTTATTAAGGAAGAACAAGGAACTCCGAAGCCACAGTCAAAGTTTGAGAGCGTAGGAGGTGTGAAATATGTTTGAAAGAATTATGGATGAGAGTCCTTGTGGCCTTGTTGTCTGCATAGACGAGACTTTTCTTTTTATTAAGGAAGAACAAGGAACTCCGAAGCCACAGTCCCATTTCTCAATCCCTTGATTAAATAAAAAGAACTCCAGACAGGGGAGCTCATGCTACACAAACTTTCACAAACAAAAGAGAAAGCAAAAACTTTTTTTCTTCTTAAAAGTATTATTTCCCTTTTGCAAAATAAAACAAAAGCTTTGTGCTTTAAAAGCGAGTCGACTCAAAGAAACAATTTTCTAAAGAGACGCAAATTGAGTGAAGTGAGGTGTGTCAACTTTCTTTTTCCTTTTAATAAAAAAAGGATCGCTTTCACTTAATTCTTAGTAGCCTAGCATGTTCAGGTCAGCAGGGACACTGGAAAAAATAGCCACTGACCTCTTGGCTCAAATTCTTAAGACGGAGTTTTAAGCGTAGCGATGTTCTTTTCAGTGAATTTATCCACTTTTGAGTAGCTTTTCTTTTATGCAAACTTACTGCCGTAGTATTGCCCTTTTAGCTGTCACTGGAGTATTTGATACTCCATCTGTTTTCCAATGGAATCCCAAAGCACACAGGGGAAATTAGCTCAGATCACCATTTATTTAGCTTAAGTTTAGGCATTACAAGAAGGTTCTTGATCCTTGTGAATCCGAATTTAATCACATTCGGATCGTAATTAGGATTTAATGAGTTCAAAAGCGGGTTTGTGTTTTTAGGTACCAATTAAACTCATCCTCTGGAGTTGTTGAAGCTGGTGCTGGAAAATTCCGTGGTTTATTCACATCTTTAATGTGGTGACTTCCAGTGACTTTCTCTTTGTTCAACGATAAGAGGAATTGGTTAGCGTTTTGTATTTTGAAAATGGATTCCACTTCCCATAAATGATCCGATTAGACCCTCTGCTTGTAAGATTAGAATTACAACTAAAGCTTAGCAATGGCTGCCAATTAACCTACCCTTTTGATAGCCTCGTCTATAAATTCTAATGTTCCTTGCACTCATTGGCAGGGCGTCGTATCCTTCACCTGACCATTCATCCCTTCTTTGTCTTTCTAATAATTCTAGCGAGTATTCTGCAGAAAATGTGAGCTGATGACTGATAGGAATTACTTCAGTCGTGTGTGGCATTTTACCTTTGTTTCCCAAGACCAACCAAAATCCCGATCCATCCTTTTTGAATTTCTTCCTGATTATGTTCCTAAGGGCTTCTTGATTATATCCCAATACTAAAATTGTGGTGTGAAATACTCCATTTAGGGCTGAAAGCAATAAATATAGTCGATCACATGTTAAGTCCAAAAATTACCAGAATCCTTCTTGCAAAAGGTTTTCAAATAATTTCTTTCATTTTCAGGTCTAAAACGCAATCGCTTCCTCTTCGAGCGTGCTTTCACCCTTGTTGACACAAGCGCCCTCTGTTTCACCGGATTCTTCTTTCGCTTCTTCCTTTGTTTTCCGTAATCGCTGTTTGTGCGATTACCTTTTAACCTTCAAAAGTTCCTAACAAACACGTCAAGTTCATGAACCAAAAACAATCAAAGTCTATGATAGCGTTTGTCAAGTATATCGAATCAAACTTGAATGTACATCATTAACCTTCTGTACTAACTTTTGGATTCTTCAGTAGACTGCAACACATCGCAACAGCATGTGAGAAATAATGTGAATCAAATGCTTGTATTTTGTGGCCTTTTAGCCTAATGGAAGTGGGTTGGGTTCATATTCATAGGATGGGCTTCGTCCCTCAAGGTCTCTGATTTATTGTTTCATTTCAACCCATTCCCAGTGCAATTTCCAGAGTTTTACTTTCTCCTTTGCTTTCTTTCTATCCAGGATTCAGGGCTGCTCGAGTAAATAGACAACGCCCTGCATACCAAATTAAATCAAACAAAAGGAAATACAGGGGACGCTTCTGTTTCTTTAAAGTCACCATACGGAACACGTGTGCTCCATTTGGAGATCCATTCACCTAAAAAATTACAAAAGTTTCACCAGGTGAAAGCAAATCGGTTCCATGAACGTTTCAATTACCTAGCTTGGAATTGGATTTTAGGTAACTAAAGCGGATTTTGAAATTATGGCAAAACGTTACTTTAAGTTGATGACTAAACCTGAGTATTGTAGCGTGCATTTCCTGGATTTTCTTAAGAAAACAAAAACAAACGGGAAGCTGTTTTCCCTCAGCTTAGAATAGATACCCCAAAGGTATAAATTCATTCCACTATTTTCCAAATAGACTCACTCATGCATGCAATCATTTGAACTTCTCCAAAAAGAAAATGATACTTCTTTTGTTTTCTCCATTTTCTAAGAATTTTGTTTTGTTAGAAAGTAATCAAAGAGCAAGTGCAGGCCATCGCCATGTTCTGAGAATTTTCTGCAAAATCCTTCTGGAAGGGTGGAACCCTTTCTATGGGGTGTTGATTTATTGGAAGTCTAATGAGAATCAATAGGTGAATTCAAGATAAAAAATTAGCAGCGAGTGTGTTTTCTTTTGTTGAAGCTAAGACGCGCTCGTCTGAAGCAACTTTCCTTTCCGCATGGAGGGTTATTCGGATAATTAAAAACGGATACGTGCTAGACTTAAAGGCTTGCTCCGAACCCCTTGAAAGAACGTAACTCAACCGGACACGTTGTTTGGAATTATCGACAAAGCTCGAATAGGAGGATGTTTCCTAGAATCATCAAGCTAATGGGAATTCGGTGAACTTTGAAATACGTGTTTCTCAGGTTGGAAAAAACACCGGAGATTGGAGAACAATGGAGAGAATGGTGACTTTTAGACTTTAGACGTAGACGTCACTGAAAATGCGTCTCTGATTGTTATACAATTTCCATACCTTAGTTTATTTCCAGATTTGAGATAAAAAGTCATTCGAATCAGATTCAGGACGAGGAAGGAGACACGCATTTAATGTCCCAAGAGGGAAAGAAGGAAGACGAGCATTAATAATTTCAATTCGGAAAATTGGAACATGGGAAGGGAAGGATGACGAGAAAGCGGAGATTTTCCTTATGCTAATAAATTGCTTCTGCTAGAAGAAATTGCTCCAGTGCACACAAGGGTCCAGAGGACTCAAAGTCAGTGGGAAAGTGACGGCAGACGCTTGAGCTGACGAGTCACTCACTTTTCCCATCAAAAAGTCTCAAGAACGTCACAAGAAAAAAACAAGTTGCATATTAAACACACTCCAAGTGGAGAGCTCAACTTTCACTCTTGTATTTCTTATTTCTCCAGGGAGTCTCGGGAACCTCTTCAGTTTTAAAGTTAAAAAAATCTCTCTTTGGGATAATTTATTCACGGGTAATGCAAGGCGCTTGAGACTTCAAACACCAACCGCTTCCATCCTTATTTGCTAAGGGAGTTTGAGCTCAACTTCCAGTCTTGAATTTCGACTTGAAAGCATTTCTCCAGATTAAATTCTAATTAAATCTACGCTGGAGAGTTTTAAAAGGGAGGCGGACAAATGTACACCAGGCGACCAGAACCAGATGTTAGGGGATGCTGGAGAATTCTAAAAAGCTATTTTTGGCTTTTAGGCAATGCCCTTCTTTCCTCTTAAGGTTTTCAGGATTACCCAGAATCGTTATTATGTTAGGTAATGATCGTTCTAAGGGCAAACGGACAAGGGATTAAGTGGCACTGGCTTAAGATGGCGGTTGATGATAAATCCGTTAAGGGAGGGAGTGAGCAAATGAATGTCTAAATGGGATGGCTATTAGCAACAGTAAAAGGTTTCTGTCGCATGACATGAGGAAAAAGAAAGTAATAAAACTTTAGTGAAAGTACGTGGAGAAAGGAGGGAGGGACGTGATCAGGAATCACGGGAGGAAATGGACTTGCGGATTCATCTTCTAGTCCATGCGGGTCACATTTCTTAGTTTGCAAAGTTAATTTCTTTTTTCAAACGATCATTACTTGTAAGGTTTCAATTTACAGTTTTATGTTTTGTTGTAAGTACAATTGATAAGTCTCGTTATGATTTGAGGAGGTCATGGGAGAATGATTAAATTACAATTAGGTCCTGGTTAGGAAGGTGCTGGATGGGAATTTTAGAGCCCCTGCTTGGCCCTTTTCAGATTCTTATGTTGAAACATCGTCATCGTTTTCATAGGCAGTTTCTTTTTCCAAATGGTTTCAGGACAATAAATTACTCCAGGAAATGGGATTTCATGTTCTGTGTGGAGGAAGAAAATGACTTTCTCCGTTCAAGTCCGAATGCAATAAGAGAAATCGAAAAAATCTTTTTTCGAAAATGTTTTCAACCAACTACTGTTTAATAAGGTGGAGAAAGTTCTTGTCAAACTAAGCTCTAAGGTCACTTTCTTCAATTGCTAACCCTTAGCTTTATGCTTTCGGAAAAATTTCATTTTCATGCAAATCAGGCTACATTTGAATTAAAGTTTATGATCCACTCATTCCTAAAAAGCCAATTGGAGTGCGAATGAACTTTGACATCCTTATGAGATCATCCTTAAGGAAATAGAGTTTTCCAAAAATGAAAATAGGATTACCTCTTCCGGTATTTTTCAAAACAAACCGGCATGTTTAGATTCAATTTCCTGCCTGATTTGTCAAAGTATTTTCTCTTGAATAGGATGTTACTTTTATTCAACGTGACATGATCGGAAATTTCTTTTTGTAGGCCGGAAGTAGTTTTGTTTGAGCAAGTCATCGAGGCATGAACATCATGTTCAAATTGAAAAAAAAACTGATGAAGCATTGCGCCGACGAGTTTAACTGATGAAAACATGTGCCGAACTTCTGAATTGTAAAGTTGGAAGTCATGATTTCCGCGAATGTGAATGATTCATGATATTTGAAGACAAAAGAGTTTCGCGGGAGAACTAAATACCCCTAAATACTCTAATTTAGTGCTGATTCCTTCGATTCTTCCGAGTGATTAAGTCCAATGTTTATTGAAATATTTTGTTATCATGCTCCACTTGTAATTTATATCCAGCGGAATCGGATCTTCTGATTCTCCGTGTAGGCTGGAAGTAAACAAAAGAACGTTGGTATAGTTTATGAGTCTTTTGCGGAAGGAAGCGTTATAGACGAGGAGCCTTGGCTGTGGATTCTCTTTGGAAGGATATCCCTTAGGCTGGAAGTGAAAGTCAACGGGAAAGCACCAAGGGAAGAAAAAAGAAGAAGTTTATGAGCGGCACTGGAAGCGTTTGATGCTCCTCCTTTTACGACTTCAAAGTCATCCCTTACTGGCGATACACTGGGAAGGAATCAGGTCAGGTTTATACCAGGCTGAGAAGTATCCTGGAGAATAAAGGCAGCAAGGGCCCCCTGAAATGGCAGTAGTTGGTACCGGGCCAAGTGCCAAGGGGAGTGGTCGTCCATTATCTTCCAGCGACAACGTCGTCTTGGCTTGAGCATAGCAGATCAAATCGCGTCCTCGTCCCAGCGGATTTCCTTTGGGCAAGAAGACAAGCTTTAGAACTGACCCAGGAATTGCACTTTCCTCTGGTACTTTGGAAATGCAGATTGAAGATACGAGAAGGAAATGAACGTGGTAAGGAAGAAAGGATTATAAACGGATTCATCCAGATCCAACACAGAGTAGTGAAAGTTAGCTTTAAACGCTAGAGCACGAAATTGTTCTTTTTCAGTCTAGCATGATTCCTCCGTTTTTATCCTTTTATGACTCTAGGATCCTCGTAATATTTTTATATTTCGCTTTGGTCATTTATTTTGGATTTTCCAGCAGGATGACGAGTGAAAATGAAAGTTATGCCAGGCAGAGGGCTCAATCTCTCCCATGGGAAACCATTGGCGTTTTGCAATATTACGATTCTGTCAAACGTTTTCTACTTTTTACGACGTGGTCCATCAAAATGCCAAGTCGTAAATACGTAAATCACTTTAATAAAAATCAGAAAGGAAAATATATTCTGTTAAGACATCATATTCTCGTAGCCAGAGAGGGAGGGGAGAGGAACGTTGCAGCTCAAGTGAAATATAAAAATTGTGTCAGTATAATTTCTAGCACATTTTTGCCTCAAAGGAATCGACTTGTTCTAACTAATAAAGTACGCTAGAGAGATTCTCATATCGTCGGGAAGAAAGGAAATGAGACTTTCACCTCTGCCTCATATCTTCATGCGCGTCAACTTGGAAGAAAGTTTGCACACAAGACTAGAGAAAACTGGAATCCGTGCTGAATTTCTTTCCCCGTGTGTGTTTCACTGGGACACATCGATTCTCCCTGGCTCAGTCTTGTACCGACCACCAACCAGAAATGACTTCCGATAGACTTTCTTAAAATCATAACTGCGTAAAGTCCATAAATTCTAGAAAGCATTTACCCTGCTCTTTCACTTTGAGACTTAAGCACGACATTCCAGTTTGTGTTAAAGTATTAATGAACTATTAGAACTAGGTCATTACGTGTGTTCCTTTAATGGTCTCGCAGGGGTGATACCAAACATGAAACACACGAGTCCAAATGAGCCATTAAAAGGCCGCACTGGTGAAAGTTGGTCTGGTGAAAGTTCGTCTTGGCTCTGCTGTTGAAGCTTAAGTCGGGCTTTGCTTCATTCGCTTCAAGTTCCACTTGTTGAAGGACGACAAACTTTGTCCAAGAGATCGTAGGAAAAATACTGGAAAATGGGCAATAAAATGGAATCCATGGTTTCCTCAATGGCCATTTTCATTTGTATTCATTTGGGTGAGTGGCTAGAAACGAAGAAGACTGCGAATCTTGAAATATGAAAGTAACAATAGCTTTTAATTGTAGATCTTGTGACTGGCATCAGAATCAGAACTGTGACCATTCCTGACTACGGAGTGAAAGACGGGACGGTCCAATTGACCTGTGACTTTGACATTGAGTCGGACAAACTCCTCAACCTCAAATGGTACAAGGACGAAGCAGAATTTTTCCGGTTTGCTTCCAACAATATACAAATATTTCCTGTCGATGGGGTCACTGTTGATGTAAGCTAAAAGTTAAACATGTCGGACTTAGTGTTCGACTTTGGATTTTCATTGACCTTCATAACATACGAACCTTTAGCTTCAGCAGTCAAATCAGAGGCTGGTGACGCTAAAGAATATTTCGCTTAGCACAAGCGGGGTTTACCGCTGTGAAGTCCTGGCTGATCATTCCTTCCAGTGTGATGCACGTCACGGTCAGATGATCGTAGTCGCACCACCGCTTCATGACCCCGTCATTTTCATCCAAGGGGAAATAGATCGAAGGAACCGGATAGGAGTCGGAGACAGATTGATTGGTAACTGTACTTCTCATCAAAGTAAACCCGCTGCGTTCCTCCTGCTCTATGTCAATGGCCAAAAGGTAAGGAATGCCACTTTCACTCTAATACACGCCTTTCTCCAGCCCATTAAAATTTTCACCTCGTTTATCTTGCCTTTCTCAGCTCTATATAATTATGTTTGACTTTAGAGGACTGTAATTATTAAATCCGTTTGAATATTAAGGCTCTTTCTCTCCCCATAGGCAGATTACGCAGATATCACCGAATACACGCCCATTAATGAGACCGGTGGACTCGAGACGGCTACGCTGGGCTTCAACTTTGTCATAGATTCCCACCGCTTTACAAACACGACGTCAACTCTGGAACTAAAGTGCACAGCGTCCATTGGAAATCACTACGGAGTTGCGACTAGGAACTTGTTCCAAGAAACAAAGTTCACAGCCCAGGCTTCAAGCGAACAAAACCAATTCAAGTCCAGCTCAAGTCAATTGGCTGCAAGTGAGGGCAGGAACTTCCTTTTTAGAATTTGAAACGAATTTTAATTCTCATTGTTTTCTTCTTATAGATTTAAAAAACCAATTCAAGTCCAGCTCAAGTCAATTGGCTGCAAGTGAGGGCAGGAACTTCCTTTTTAGAATTTGAAACGAATTTTAATTCTCATTGTTTTCTTCTTATAGATTTCATTGCCACTTTTACCACCCTCGCATTCCTTTGGAGCATTTTCTAGGCACCAAAGCTAATGCAGTTAGATCATCCAGTGTCAGCTCCGTCATGTCGGAGCTTCATCGTTGTCCAAAAAGAATTACGGTTTTTTAATGTTAAAAAAATTAAACGTGTAAATCGTAAGCTGTGGTAATAAAAAGGAATGAAATACCCAATTTTTGAATTGAGTTGTTTGTAAACCATAGTTTCGGACTGAATGCTATAATTTTGGAGCAATTTGGCCTTTGGTTGGGTACAAAATCTCCTCAGGTGTGTAATTTCGTAGAGTAGTGAAAGTACTAGGAGAAAGCCCTTCCCCACTGTTCATTTCAATACTCCAGAACTGAAATTTGTTTTGGTAAGCTGAATGAAAAGAAAGGCTATAAGGGCCTCCTGCCGAGTTTCTTTTGTGTTCATTCAAATTGCACATAGGAATTGAACGCCTCCTTTGCTTTTTCTGTGTATGCCAATTTGTCTAGTGAATCCGTGATGAGGAAATTACTATCTAATTGGCATTCCTGTCTTTCCGCATCAGTCGAGCGTCTCCTTTTCCATAGATCCAAAGATCCAAAGGAAGTCCTTTGCTTTCTTCCACTGTCAGTTTTTCGATCAACGTCAACCATCTTCTTTGGATGATGGAACCTTCACGATTTCCTTTGGTCTTGGCCAGAATTCTGGCTCAAGTGCCTGGTTAGTTTTCTCCCTTGGGGACTGAAGAGATGACGAAAGAAGAAAGTCCATTCTTCAATTCGCATTCATCCTTGGCTCTCCATTGCAAGAGTCAAGTGGATGTGAATAATAAGAGCCACAAGGAACAGGAAGTAGGACGGAGACCATTAAAAATCAAAACAAGAAGTTTCCTTTCTTCTAGTCTTTTTCTACGACCAAAACTTTTGCCAAGAGGTTCTGCATAACAAGGGAAACTTTAAGAAACGATTCCAAAAAGAGATACCAGAACTTCCCCGGATAATTTATTCACTGCTATTGCCTTCAATTCTAACTTTGACACCAGGTGAGGCCAAAGGACCAAGGGAATATAAAAATACCAATCACATTCCTCCTTCCTGGAGTCAACGCCCACACTTTAATCAACCTTTAGTAACCCTGTAAATTACATTATTCTTGTCAAGGTAAAAGTTGACACGGTTCGGATTAAAATCGGTGGTGGTTGGGCCTTTGCTTTCGTAACTGATGATCCGGTGGATCATCGGCAAATCAGTTGGATGAACCTACGAGCATTTAAAACAGAATTTTAAAACAAAACCTGCTCTTAGCAAAAAAATTTCATTTGATACCACAATTTACCTGATAACTTTCGTCGTATTTTCCACTTTGCACGAGTTCCTTTCCTATGAAACGGTCCTGAAGGGCTTCCAACGTCTCTGCCTGAAGATTGAAATGTTTTTTTTAATTCTGACTAAAATATTTGAACGAACGAACATTAGAAATCAATTGAACGGACCTGAGTCGCTGCAATGAGAAAGGCGGCGACTGCCACCAGCATTAGAGCAGGTTGTGCTTTCCCCATTGTTACTTTTCTTAACACGTTTCAAAAGTGTAATGGAAACCAGGCTGTACTTGGTACCGTTGATTTATCCTCATTTGGCCTAATGAGAATCGGAAATGCCACAATTGTGTTAATTAGCGATGAATTAGCCACACTTAAAAAGCTTGTAATTAATTGGGTTTTATTGGATCACGCTCCAGCGGAGCTTGAATCAAATTCGTGGTGGATTAAAAAAGGCAGAGAAGCGTGTATTAGCTGGAATTGAAAGTTGAAGGAGGCTTGTGCTTTTAGAACAAAGGACCACACTGCCATTGTTCGCACTTCCTATTCACATGCGGATTTTCCGCTTTGGTTTTGGTATTATGAAAAACCACAAAAGACGCATAAAGCTAAGAGTAATTCCGTGTTTCGTGTTTTTCGGTCGTTTCCTGATTGTGTGTGTGCTGGGAAAGTAAAGCCAACGTGGCATGAATGGAACCAACCAGACGACTTTCACCACTGCGTTTTATTCGAGTACAAAATGAGTGTCAGAGTGAAAGGTTTTGACACATTCGATATTTCTCGTTGTGTGTTATTTTTAAAATGAACATTTTTTGATTACTTTATGATTACACGGGGGGCACAAACACTTTTACAATGTTCGCTGGTCAGATTTCCCAGCCACTTCCAGGAGCCATTGATTCAGGAACTTCACACGGGTATAAAATCCTGGGAATTCTGGCAGTCCGCACAAGTACCCTTAAAATGTTCACAAGGTTTAATTTTTAATTGAGTTAACTCAACATTTTGGGCCAATTTTACCAGTCCCTACAATTCCGCATAGCTGGAGGGCTTTGTTCTGGTCATAGCAGGCCATTGGACCTCCAGAATCCCCGGCACAAGTATCGTTAATCTTCGTCGTCCCGGGGTCCATGCCGGCACTAATTAACAAAAGCAATTTAGTCTTACGACTATTGATTTTCTCTAATTAAAAATTTTACCACATCATTGAGACATCGTTAGCTAATGGCTCCCCGAATTCACTACCCTTGTACTTTCTCTTACACTCGTCTGACGAATAGATTTTGACCTCGGTCAGTTTCAACACGTTTGGAAAATGCATGGTGTCCATCGGCACTCCTGCGGCGTCCATTCTAGTATAACCCCACCCACTGACTCTGCCCATTCCTAAATCAATCAATGAATAAGTTAATCAAGCCTAAAGGGAATTTTTAGACATGCTTTGGTGTCTCCGGACCTTGAGGCTCAATCGGTGGGTCACCGACAGGGAGCGGCTGGACATATTTGTTATACTCAAAGGCCTTGTCGACCCTGACCAAAGCTAGGTCATGAGTAGTCGTACTTGGGCTGTACTTGGGATGAATGAGTAGCTCAGCAACTCTTCGGATTTGCTCGTGTCCATCGACGTCGCTGATGTCATGGTCTCCAGCTACTACTGACCACCCTTTGAGGGCTTCATCGGACTCTTTTTCTGGACCTTCGTAGAAGCAATGGGCCGCTGTCACAACGAAATTCCGATTGTACACTGATCCACCACACATTGCAATGGTCGTGTTTGGCCGCTTTGTTGACTTTGTCATGAATACAATTTGGTAAGCCACTTCGCCTTTATTCGCATTTCGGCCACCAATAATCCGCTTCCGAGGAATCATTCGAAGTGGAGCGTCTGAAGGAAGCAACGTCAATTACAACTGCCCAGAAACTGATTCCAATTCCAAATTTTGTTTTAATA
>VNWY01001632.1:0-13038 GCA_009869845.1 Pseudachorutes palmiensis
GTCAGCACAAGGTCACTGGGGTTTCATCCTTCTTTCGAGACGCAGGGCCAATGAACCTTACTCAATACATCCATCGCGTGACTCTTGGAAACTTGAAACTGGACACCACTTACAGTGAAGCTTGTATTTGTTTATACCTCGAGATAAAGTGATAACATTTTGTCGCTTTCAGTTTATCATTGTGGCAGCGATTTGGGATGGTCGGATCTCTATTTTTTCAAAACAATGGAGTCAGACCCAAATTGGGCGCCACAATTTGCAATATTTGGCGACATGGGGAATGAAAATGCAAAATCTCTGACAAGGCTTCAAAGGGAAGTTCATTTGGACATGTACGATGCAATTATTCACGCAGGGGATTTTGCGTACGACATGGAAACTGTACGTTTATGGTTGTTTTTCAATGATTTATTTATACATTTGCGTGTTTGCATTTCAGGACAATGGATTGGTTGGTGATTCATTCATGGACCAAATCCAATCCATTGCTGCTTATGTCCCGTACATGACCTGTCCAGGAAACCACGAGTACAGAAAGTAAGAACCATTTGCTAATGACAATTTGAACCCTGTTTTATTTTATTATATTTTTGGCAGTGACTTTATGCACTATAGAGGAAGATTCACAATGCCTGGGAAGAACAAGTTTGTTTCACAGTTGGAACATTGGACCAATTCATTTCATCAGTTTATCAACTGAAGTTTATTATTACCTTCAATACGGAATTAAACCATTGGTGGAACAATTCGCCTTTCTAGAAAAGGATTTAAAGGTAGCAAATAATGATGATTATGAAAATCACGTAATTTTAATGAACTTACGCAGGAAGCCAGTCTTCCTGAAAACAGGGCAAAGCGTCCATGGATAATTGCTTATGGACACAGGCCAATGTACTGCTCAAATTCAGACCAAGACGACTGCACAAATAATGAAACTTTAATTCGCGTTGGCATTCCAGTACTTCGTTGGTAAAGAATTAGGAATTAGGAAAGAATTTCCTTAAATTACTGCTTATGTGTGCCTCGATTTTTGTATAATTTTGATTAATCTGTCCTAATGTAGGTTCGGTTTGGAAGACTTGTTTATGAAACATGGTGTGGACTTGACTATTTGGGCGCATGAGCATTCCTATGAAAAGACTTTGGCCAATCTACAACCGGAAAGTTTACAATGGAAGCTACGATGAACCTTACCGCAATCCGAAATCAATTACCCACATTATCACTGGCTCGGCTGTGAGTTTCATTAGTTAATTATTTAAGGAACTTTAAAATTAATTTTTCTCCTTTAAGGGATGCAATGAAATTCACGACCATTTTACGAAAGAGAAGCCGGATTGGTCTGCATTTCGAAGTCTCGATTATGGCTACAGTCGATTCAAAGCAATAAACAAAACCCACTTGTATTTCGAACAAGTATCAGACGATCAGGTGAATTGGAATTAAGATGGTTTGATTTTAATTACGTCTATTTGAAACAACCATTTATTGATTTTATTTTAGGATGGAAAAGTGATTGACTCCTTTACTTTGATTCGGGACAAACACGAACCGTTTCCAATTCCAGAACACGAAGAGTAAAACTTGGAATTCATTCATAATAGTTAAGATAAACTAAATGCAATTGCAAAAAAGCGAAAAATCTTAAGATATTGGATGGTAATTGTAATCACCGCACTTCATGCAGTAGGCGGTGCAAAGTAAAATCATGTTGACGAATAAAAGAGCTTCATTAATTCCAACTGTGAAGAAATAAGTGTTCATTTCATGCACCATATTTTCCCATAGCGTTTTCCCTCTGAATCGGTGGAAATGTTCTTCCGCATTTTTCTTTGTTTCGTGGATGTCTAAGCGATGACCTTCTTTGGAGTCATAGGTCAACGGAATTGTAAAGCAAATTAACATGATCAGAAATACAACCAAGTTCACTGATAGGCCGCACACGAGCTTCTTCCTCACGTCCTGCAATGAAACAAATGTTAGCATTTTTGCATTACATTTTGGAAACTTGGCTTACCTTTGAACAAGAGAATAGGATAAAGAGCGATGTCACCATTTGCGCCGCTCCTGCGCAAATAGTTGCAATCACACAACCCAGCAGAACGTGTTTGTACTCTTTTTTTAAACTCCCGAATATTCGGAACTACTTTGTGCTTCCAATGGGTGGAATCATCCTCTTGCGAAATATTTTCAACAGAACCCGGTTCTCCAGGAATGGCCTGTTTGGGAACTGCATTGTCCGGGAATTTGGTGTTATCGGGGCTTCCTGCTTTCAGAATCCCAACAATAGTGACGCAGGATCCGGCAATTACAATGACACCCATCCCCTTTTTTTTCAAAATGATATTAAACGTTGTACAAAATAAAGTTTTTTTTTAATACTTACAAATGTAGTGAAGTGAATGATTTTGAAAACTACTCTGAACCAAGTTTTCGACATTTTCAATAAACTAAAAATATTCTAAAGTTACTTTTGAAGGCTGCTGGGTATGAAGTTTATGTGCTGTAAGTGAGGCACTGCTGAAATGGAAGTGGTGATGACTAACTCCACTAATAAGCCCACAAGTTCCAATTAATTCTGCTCATGCAAGAGGACGTCAAATTAATGCGATGCCACGAATTTCGATAAACGTTGAAGATTTTGCTTCCGGTGTTCACTCCCACATTTCTGGTTAACCACAATTGGAACTAAAAATTAAAAACAAAAATGCCAACTAATTCAAACCCTTAATAAAAACGTAATAATTTAACCAACAAAATATTAATAAAATTGGGAAAATATATTTTCAAAATATTTTTAAAACTATTTTTAATTTATGATTGCTTATGAAGCCACATTAATTATAATAATAAATAAAACATATTCCTTAAAGTTGTGCTGCGGTGAAGATTTGATTCCACAATTAATCCCCCAATGCGTAAACCTTTGTATCAATTTGTGGTTAGCTTATTTAATGAGCTATTAATGATCTCAATGAACGGATTTTGGATAATTGGGCAGTGCTCTAAAATCAAGCGTCCACACAGATTCCTTTCAGTTTTGTTTTAAATCGGAATTGGAAGCTTTCTACTGTTCCAAACATTTCTGTTCACTACTCAGGCTCGTCCAAATGGAATCGACCATGGCCTTCTTCAGGAAGCTCCTTTCAAATGAAGAGTTTCAACCATTACTGGAAAATCTCAAGAAACAAAACCAGCTCTTTATGACGAGAACCTCAATCACAATTTCTCATTGAAGAAGGGTAAAATTCTAATTCTACCTGTGTAATTCTACCATTTTAAAAAATTCGTTTTAAAAATAGAATGTTTAATTAGAATGAGTGATGACGAAGATGAAGGGTCGGAAGACAAAGATGATGACGACGATGATGACATTGAAACTGGAGAAGAAGTGGCAATGAGTTTATTGAAGAAACTGAAAATTTTGGTAACTTAAAAGGATCTAAGAAGGTTCTTCTGGACTCTAGATTCCAAATGATTAAAATTTTTATATAATTATATTTATTATTTATATTATTTTCATATTATAATATTTCAGTTTGAATACGCTTCGGTGCAAGATAAAGCTATCCTGGTGATTGGGGTTTTATTTGCAGTCATGCACGCAGCAAGTTTTCCAATATTAGCGATGTAAGTGTGTGCCAAAGGATTGACAGAATTTTTACAGAATTTTTTTTTCAGATTCTTTGGCAAAATATCCAATGCTTATATTCTACACATGGAACGAGTAAGTTCAAACTCAAATCCCCAAAACCACCCAATATTAAAATAATGTTTTAAAAGGAAATGAAAAATGAAACCCTGCATCCTCCTCGCAATCATTCGAACATGGTTGGTGCCACTGGGAAACTAGCATTGACTTTCCTTACGAAAGTGACGAGTAAAGCAAATCCAAAGATGAACGCAAATGCGATTCCGACTGCAGAAGAAGCCGGTGGTGGCCATGGATACTTTGAAAATTTCAGTCTTTACAGCAGCACTGGTGAAGAATCAATGGGAGATTTTGCAGATTACGTTGCTGAATTTTCGCTCTATTATGTCTACATTGGACTTGCGGTTTTCGTAGCTTCTTTTATACAGGTTTGCAAATAATGGAATGAATAATGTTGCACAAAATAATGGAAGTTTCTAATGAATTGCTCTGAATCGTAGACGTTCACTTGGGAATGGGTTGCAGAGAATCAATTGTACCGGGTGAGACAGAAGTTCATGTACCAACTGTTGCGACAAGACATGACGTGGTATAGCAAACAAACTGCAGGAAGCCTAGTTTCAAAACTTGCCGAGTAAGAATATTCTAAACGTAAATTACTATCTAATCTGGTCTTAACTTACAGCGACTGTGAACGTTTTCGAGAAGGAGTTGGTCAGAAGTTTTCGTTTGTCATTGAATATGTTGCAATTTCCATTTTTGGAGCTGGCCTTGGCCTGCTTACAAACATGAAATTGACACTCGTGTTTTTGGCTTCGGCTCCATTCATCTTGACAAAACTACTTTTACTATCAAAGGTAAATTTCCTTCTCTTTTCTTTAACATTTGAACTCAGAGTTTCATCACCTCTATTCCAGAAAATTGAAGTAAAATCAGCAGAAAGTCAAAAGGCGTCCTCAAAGGCAAGCAAGATTTGTTCTGAAGTGCTTGGAGGAATGAAAACTGTCACAGCCTTGTCAGGGGAACAAAGGGAATTTGACCGATTTAACAAGGCCTTGACCAGGGCTGCAGAAGCTGCAGAACGACGCGAAATGCTCGTTGGTGTAGGGATTGGTGGAATGTATTTGCTCATCTATTCCTTCTACGCAGTCGCCCTCTGGTATGCTGTGAATCTGTTAGCCCAGGGGGTCATCACCCCGGGAGAAATCTACACCGTCTTCTTCAGTCTCACAATCTGCGCATTCGCAATTGGTTCACTCCTACCTTATGTCAATAGCATTGCCGCTGCGTTCGGTTCACTCAAAGTGCTAGAACCAGTGCTCCAATCGGTCCCACTGATTGACCCTTACAGCACTGCAGGAGAGTATCCGAAGCACTTTGCAGGAAATATTAAATTCACTAACGTTACCTTTGCATACCCGGGAAGAGAAGAAACACCCGTATTTAAAGATCTGAAGCTGGAAATTCCGGGAGGCTGTACCGTTGGTAAGAGTTTAAAAAGGGGTAAAATAAGGAAAAATTTCTAGACTCCATATTTGACACAGCGGTCGTAGGACCCTGCAGCTCTGGAAAGAGCACATTGACCAATTTACTTCTCCGGTTTTACGATCCTCAAAAAGGTCAAGTACGGTTTGACAATTACGACATTAAAAATCTGGTAAGAAAAAGTAATTAGTTTGGCAGCATTTTTAACCTTTTGGTTTCGACATTAGAACGTTCGTTGGGTTCGAGAACATGTAGGAGTGGTTGAACAGACAGCGGTAAGAACATGAAAATCCAAAGCATTTACAGCATTTCCAATTCGTTTTCAGAAACTTTATCCAATCTCAATTTTCGACAACATTCGGTCCCATCAAAGACACTTGAAATTGCATCATGTAATCAGAGCTGCTAAATTAGCGTTGGTACATGACTCGATAATGAGTTTACCACAGGTGAGTTTCCTTTATTTACGTTTTCTGAGTAGAAACTGCTAACCTCGACTCTTTCCTAGGGCTACATGACCAAGATAAAGTTACCTGGCGGTCACGACATGTCCCTTGGTCGGCGGTATGTTTTTAAAAAAAATGGAATTCGAAGATGTTACGTGTGTTTAATGTAATTCCCAGGCAAAGGATTTGCATTGCTCGGAGTATAATTCTCCAACCACAGATTCTCATTTTGGACGAAGCAATGTCTGCCATAAGCCTTACAGATTCTTTAATAATTGAAGCCACACTTGCAAGACTACGGAAGGAGCTGACTACGATCGTCATAGCTCATAAGCTGTCTGTAGCAAGGCATACGGACCTCATATTTGTTCTAAAGGTATAAAAATAAAGCAAATAAAAAGACGTGGCTTAACTCAGATGTTCTCTGTTTCGATAGGATGGCGTTGTTGCTGAGAAGGGCGTACACGAAGAATTAATTGAAACCAAAGGATTGTATTATAAAATGCTTCAACATGAAAATCTCGTGGACTCACTCCGTCGGAAAGAAAGCATTACTACGACTGATGCCAATACTCAGTAAGAACTAATTCCCAACTAATTCCCAACTAAATTCCCAACTAATTCCCAACTAATTCCCAACTAATTCCCAACTAATTCCCAACTAATTCCCAACTAATTCCCAAGTATTATTCCCAGCTCGAGAGAAAATTCGTTTCTTTAACGTTAGGGCTGAGAGAGATGCTGAGAGGGAGCTGATTGCAGAGTACATAAAGACTTCAAAACAAATCCCGGAAATACCTGGATTAGCGAAAGGACTCCAACATGGTTTTAAGACCGGGATTCCTTCAATTTCTAAAATTATGAGCATCGTCCCAGGCAAATGGCTTCATATATCANTAGCGAAAGGACTCCAACATGGTTTTAAGACCGGGATTCCTTCAATTTCTAAAATTATGAGCATCGTCCCAGGCAAATGGCTTCATATATCATTAGGACTGCTTGGATGCGCCCTCAGCGGTTTCGTTATTCCAGCCCTTGCGCTTTGCCTCGGCCGAATTCTGAATGTAAGCCTTGCATCTAAAATATCTAAAATCCATTAGAAAATAATTTCTTTGTAGATGTTCATCGGTGACAAAGAGGAATTGTTCACTTCCGGCATCTACTGGGTGGAAGTTCTAACTGGGTTGGCTATAATGTCTGGGATTGGCTACTTATTAAGAACCGTTTACATTGGCCTTGTTGGAGAGAACCTTGCAAAGTGCATGCGCCTTAAATCATACGAAGGAATTATCAGGCAACCAATCAGTTGGTTTGACTACGAAGCAAACAACCCAAGTTTCTTATACGCTCGCCTAGCTTCGGACATCCCTTTCATACGAAATGTAAGAACATAGCAATGCGTAACGCTGTAACGACGTTATTTTTCTGTTCCCAAGGCTATGGGTCCAAGACTTGCAACTGCCATGAGTGCTGTGGTGACAGTGTTCACTGGATTAATAATTGCAGCCATTTATGGCTGGCAACTTGCTCTTATTGCTGCTCTCGTGATTCCAATTCTTTTCGTCTGTTTCTTTATTCAAAGACACGCCCAGAAAAGTGCACATGCAAAAGTATCATTCTTGAGGAAAAAGATGATTACGGTAAGCATGCTTAACTGCAATTTCTAATGAAATAAATTCTCGTTTGAAACAGCTAGCCAGCCATGTGGTAAAGGGTATTCACGTACTCCAATCAAGATGTATGGCATTCGCTGTCTGTGCTTATCTAGAAAAGTTCCTTCAACCTTGCCTAAAGTACGTGTTTTCCAACCAATAATTACCATCCATCCACTTCATAGTTTTACAGTTTTTTTCTGAATTTAGCGTTGGCAAGAAACGTGCTCTCGTTTACGCACTTGCATACGCCTTATCAGAATGCCTCATGTTTTTAACCTTTGCTGGAGCTATTCGACTAGGGGCAGGATTGATTCGCACTGGAACACTTCAAATACCGGACTTATTTACGTAATATTCTCATCTACCTTTGTGTATTTATGCATAAATTCAACTATACTTTAATATAATTTCATTATTTTGTTTAACAGTGTATTCTTTGTCATCACATTCGGCAGTTTGAGCTTCGGTCAAGCCACGAGCTTCTTTCCGGAATATTTCAAAGCCCGATTATCAGCGAAATTCATTTTTAAAATGATCGATTTGAAGTCACCTGTTGATCCATTTGACCAAGGCGGACTAGAACCTGAGATTCAAGGACGAATCGAATTCAGAAACGTGGTTTTCAGCTACCCCCTTGTACCGGATACGAAAATTCTACAAGGACTTAATTTAGTTATTCCTGACAACAGCACAATCGGGATTGGTAAGTTTAGTAAATCAAAAGTGCAATTTCTACAGTTTTATTTTTGTAGCTGGCCCAGTTGGAGGTGGAAAGTCAACATGTTTGTCTATTCTGGAAAGATTTTATGAAATTGACAGTGGCGAAGTGGTAAATTCATTTCATTTAAATAATTAAAGTATTTATTAATTATAGAAATTAACATTTTTTGTGCAGCTAATCGACGGAATTAACATCAAGGATATAAACCTAAAATACTTGAGACAGAATATGGGATATGTTGCTCAAGAACCGAATCTCTTTGACGCTTCTATCAAACGCAATATTCTTTACGGCTATTTCGGAAAAGCAAAAGACGATGAACTTATGAAGCTAGTTGAGAAAGCGGCGGAAGCTGCTGATGCAGATTTCATCACAGAAGAACTACCAGAAGTAAACTCAAAAATTAAATTAAATTTATTCTAAGGAATACTTTGTAATTAGCAATTCAAAACCAAATGCGGCGAGCAAGGGAAGAATCTGAACCCAGGTCAGAGGCAGGAAGTGGCAATTGCACGGGCTATTATAAGGTCAGAATGGAGAATTGTTCCTGCAATTAGTCTAAATTAAACAAATTATTAGTCTAACAAAATCCTATTTAAATCCTACTATAGGAATCCCCCGATTCTTCTACTGGATGATCCAACAAGTTCCCTCGATGCTGAAGAAGAAGCGGTATGTGCCAAATATTCTAAATTCTAAAACGATAACATTCTAAAAAGTTCTTATTTTCAGCTTGTGCAAGAAGCAATGCGGAAAGTAACACCGGGCAGAACGTGCATTATTGTATCCAATTCCTACTCTTCACTCAAGAACTGCGACTATATTGCGGTCCTAGTCAAAGGCAGGATTGCTGAATTTGGGAAACAAAAGGATCTGCTGAAGGGAAAAGGAGTTTACTATAAATTCGTTCAAGAACAAGGAGTCAAAATTGACGATGATTTTGAAGATATTCCGTCTTCCTTGGCATGAATTACTATCGTGGGGATTACGTATACAAGCGTATACTTGATGAAGCATTATTTGCTGGTGGGTTCTTTGGATCCATTTCCACTTGTCCAAAAAGTGTCTCCTTTTCATAATTTGGTATCATTGAAGTTACTTTTAGCACTATCCTAGCATATACTAAATGCTAACAAAACTTTATAATTTTATAACTTTACATACACTCTACTCTATTTTCGTACCAATTGTTTTCAAGATTTTGAGATTTGTTGAGGAAAAAAAGAAGACAGTTTATTGACTCATTTTTTGGGAATTCTGGACATTTATTATCTGGGTAAGAAAATCATTAATTGCTTGTTCACCTTCACCTTCGAAAGGTTCCTAAAATAATGAGTCTTAAAACTGTACAGATCAAATGCAATAATTTGTTCACAGAATTGTATACTCCGTTATAAACTTAATGCCATTGAGTAACTGTGTTTATCATATTGGCTTGGTTTTAACCTGAGGAAAGCCACAAGGAATGATATGGCAGTAGTACACCTCTAAGCTCTAATGCGGTGAGCAAAACAAATTTCATTCACCTAGCAATCACCAATTCGTGAGCTCTGCGGTATCAATTTGTGGGAAATAGTTAATTAACAGGGCATGATTAATGTGCGAATGGAATTACTTTGCACGGTTTCCAGTACACTTTAGCCATCCAGAGAGACATACGCACCTCCTTTTAAAATACTTGGAGACTTCCACCTTGGTCTCCAGATTAGTCAAAATGGCTTCAATTGTGACCTGGTTCACGAAATTCGCGTCCAATCCAGAGTTTCAACCACTACTTCTCAATCTCAAGAAACAAAATGACCTTTTCTTGAGGGAAGAACAATCAAAGCTGCTCATTGACGAGAAGTAAAAATCATTATTAATAAAAATTCATGTTGAATGGAAATGTATTTCTTTAAAAAGTGTGAGCGACGATGAAGATGCGGATTTTAAAGGCAAACACGAGGATGGTGATGACGAAGACGTTGAAGGGAAAACTGGAAAAGAACTAACAAAGAGTCTATTGAAGAAACTTGAGAGATTGGTAAGCAACTAACAAGAAAATAATTAATAAATTGCCTATTGAAAATGGCCCAATTATAAAATTAACAAGAAATGAACTTCAGCTAAACTATTGTACATTTAAAATATTTTAGTTTGAATATTCTTCCTTGCAAGACAAAGCGATACTCGTCATTGGAACTTTATTCACAATCATCCATGCTGCAAGTTTCCCAATATTAGCAATGTGAGGAACAAAGATTACAAATGGTTACAAACATTCAACGTCTGTCAACGATTTTGAATTTTTTAGATTGTTTGGTAAAATAGCGAATGCTTATATTCTCCAAATGGGACGAGTAAGCCTTAATGAAATATGAAATAATGTTTGTAATCCAATTCGTAATTATTTGTAAAGGAAATGCAAAATGAAACCTTGCATCCTCATCACAATCAATCGAATGATATTGGAGCTACTGGAAAACTGGCACTTTCTTTCCTTACAAAAGTCACGAGTCAAGCAAATCCAAAAATGAACGCAAGTATTATTCCCACTTCAGAAGAAGCTGGCGGTGGCCATGGATACTTTGGAAATTTCAGTCTTTACAGCAGCACAGGTGAAGAATCATTGGAAGATTTCGCAGACTACGTTGCTGAATTTTCGCTCTACTACGTGTACATTGGATTAGCCGTTTTTGTAGCATCGTTCCTTCAGGTTTGTTCGACCCTCTTAAGTAACTTATAATAGTTGTTTCATGTTATTGGAATTTCCATATGAAACTAATCTGTGAATCTAACCAAAATTGAAAATATTTTTAATTTCAGACGTTTTCTTGGGAATGGGTTGCGGAAAATCAGCTGTACAGGATGAGACAGAAGTTCATCTATCAATTGATGCGACAGGATATGACGTGGTATAGCAAACGAACGGCAGGAAGCATTGTTTTGAAACTAGCAGAGTAAGTACGCAAACGCTGAAAGCAAGGGAGTGCGCAAGCTCGGTTTGGAATTGCAGACGATTTTGAATTTGGGTCTGACTAAAACCAAGATCTGCTGATCGTCAGAAAAAATTAACTTCTAAAACATATCTAAGGCCTTTTAAATTCCATCCAGATCCTCACATTTCACGATTCAAAAATTCTATTTTGTTTTAATATAACTGTTCTACACATTCACATTTTTTATTGAATCTTACGTTGTTTTAATGTTTTAGTGACTGCGAACGTTTTCGAGAAGGAGTTGGCCAGAGGTTTTCGTTTGTCATTGAATATGTTGCAATTGCTGTTTTTGGAGCTGGGATTGGCCTGATTACAAATGTGAAACTGACACTCGTATTCCTAGCTTGTACTCCATTCATTTTGGCAAAGCTGATGTTAATATCCAAGGTAGAACATTCTTCATTTCACCAGTTGGAAGAAGTTCAGTTTTGTCCTTTTTTATTAGAAAATTGCGGATAAATCGGCAATACAGCAAAAGGAATTTGCCAAGGCGGCGAAGATTTCTTCGGAAGTTCTTGGAGGAATTAAAACAGTGACCGCATTATCAGGAGAGCAGAAAGAAATTGATCGTTACGGCAAGGCTTTGACCAAAGCTTCAAATGCTGTGGAACGAAAAGAGACGCTGGTTGGTGTAGGGATTGGTGGAATGTATTTGCTCATCTACTCCTTCTACGCAGTCGCCCTCTGGTATGCTGTGAATCTTTTAGCCCAGGGGGTCATCACCCCGGGAGAAATCTACACCGTCTTCTTCAGTATCACAATCTCCGCATTCGCAATTGGTTCACTCCTACCTTATGTCAATAGCATTGCATCTGCATTCGGGTCAATGAAGCAGCTCGAACCAGTCTTAGACTCGGTCCCAGTCATTGACCCTTACAGCACGGCAGGTCTGGTTTCCAACTTGCTAGTTTCTACTAACCATCAAATTTTTGAAACTCAGGTGAAAGTCCGAAGTATTTTGCGGGGAATATTAAATTTGCTAACGTTACCTTTGCATACCCTGGAAGAGAGGAAGCACCCGTGTTTAAAGATCTGAAGCTGGAAATTCCGTCAGGCTGTACCGTTGGTAAGAGTCAGAAAATTGGTTTTGATAAAAAAAAACTGTTACGATGTATTTTATGTTTAGCCGTTGTGGGACAATGTAGCTCTGGAAAGAGTACTCTTATAAATTTGCTCGTTCGATTTTACGATCCTCAGAAGGGTCAAGTGCGGTTTGACAATAACGACATCAGAAGTCTGGTAAAAGACAAACAAATCTACTTTATTTCAAGGTTTACAGAAAATAATTTTATTTTGGAATAGAATGTCCGTTGGGTTCGAGAGCAGATCGGAATCATTGAGCAGACAGCGGTAAGAGTAATCCAAATTGCTTAACTATCCTAAACCTAATAACCAAAATGAAGCTTTTCAATTGGTTCAAATGTGTAGAAGTTGTACACAACTTCGGTTTTTGACAACATCCGTTCCTCTAAACCAAATGTAAAAATGCACCATGTCATCAAAGCCGCTAAATTGGCGTTGGCGCATGAATCGATAATGAAATTACCACAAGTAAGTTTTCAAGGCGATCAATCGTAAGCCTACTACAAATTAGTTTTAACCTAATTGTTGCAAAAAAAAACTTTAATACAAAAATCTTATTGTAGGGTTACATGACCCAAGTCAAATTACTTGGAGGTCAAGACTTGTCCCTTGGTCAGAGGTAAACTACATTTACTAAAACTTGCACCATATTACATGTTTAAACTCGTGACTTTTTATTGACAGACAAAGGATTTGCCTTGCTCGGAGCATAATCCTGGAACCCAAAATTCTAATTTTGGATGAAGCCATGTCGGCCATAAGCCTCAAGGATTCACTCAAGATTGAAGAAACACTTTCTAGACTAAGGAAAGATTTGACTACAATCGTTATAGCTCACAAGTTGGCGGTAGCAAGACATGCCAACCTCATATTTGTCTTAAAGGTATGTAAACATGGATATGCGAAGATTAATCTGGAGGCACCATTTCTACATATTATTCTCGTAGGATGGCGTTGTTGCTGAACAGGGTACCCATGACGAGTTGTTTAAAAAGGAAGGATTGTACTTCGACATGCT
>VNWY01001633.1:0-13030 GCA_009869845.1 Pseudachorutes palmiensis
ATGAATGACTCGAGTCTTGATATTAGAGCAGTCTGTCTGGAAAGCCGATTCAGCTTGGCTCCCTTTTGAAGTCCCTGTCGATTTCAAAATTAAAACTCGTTATACGTCTGATATCGTCATTGAACACATGTCGGTTTACCTGGATGTCGCTTACAGCCAACCCCACGAGGAGATTCATGAGAACGATCGTCTGAGAAACAAAACTGATGTGTGTGACTGAGGATTTCTAATTGGTCAACAATGATGGACTTACAACAATGACGACGAAGGCTGCGTGGAGAATATGTGCAGTAATTGGGTAGAGAAGTGGGTCTTCGGGACTGTAAAATAGCTCCTCATAATCCACTGCAAGTTATCCGTAATAATTAATTTTTTTCAGTATTCAGAATTAGCAGTGATATAGTACTTACCTTCGCCTACCATCATCGTCAACACTGAAAATTAGAATCCATAGGAAAAATTAGTACAAAATTCTATCACATCAGCATTCTTTTTGGCATTTACCTTTCAGAATGGCAAGAGGCACAGAGTAGTATGCAGGTTCCTAAGAGTAGACGCTCAAGTGTTTAATTTTTGTAGTATTAAAGTGCACAAGCACTGTTTCAGTGCGTACTTACGCCAGGGAAAATCACGCAAAATGCCAATGCAAAGGCAATGAGAAGGCAGGCATAACCTAAGATAACCAATCCGAAATTTTGAGCCACCTACGAATCGCAAGTCAGATTAAAAATTAGAATCATAAAGTAACAGTGATCCATAACGCTTTACTTTGCCAAGCATTTGGACATAGAGCCCAAGCGCTGGGAATCTTCCAACTTGAAGCAGCATGAGTCCCCATCCAATCCAAATTCCAAACTGTAAACAGTTCAAAATGCAATGAGAATCCGGACATTTGTTTATTTAACTTTGAAGAGGTTTACCGCAGCTGCAGGGTACTGCCAAGGCTCTCTATCCGGAAAAGGCCAGCCCTGCGGCCAAGCTGCAATCAAAACGCTTGCAATGAGCAGCCACTGCCCCCAGTTTTCACTGCTCATCACATAGGAAATTGGTGATTGGAGGAGCTGAAATAGTTCTTTCATTGCCATTGAAGCCGTGAAGACGAGAAGAAGACACCAAACGACAGTGAGCCAGGATTCAGTACTGTGACATTCAATTCTGTACTTGAGGGTTTCTACAAAAATAGCAAAATTAGTAAAGCTCTGCTTGGCATTAGACGTGTAGAACATTTTGCTTTAGGGTAATTTTTTTTCGAAAAGCTAAAGCGAAATAAAGACGTGTTGTGTGCATTAGTAAAGAAAAACAAACCTTCTTCATCGGTTAATTCACTCTCAAAATCAGTCTCACTCTCGCCAGTCTTAAAAACGGGTTGTGAAGGAAGCTTCGTTGGACTGAACAAACGAGTTCCAATCTCAAAGTCATCGGAGTTACCTCGTAACCTTTCATTATAACCACCGGGTCCACGCTCACGCTCGCGCTGCTTCTTTGGCTTAGTCGTAGGATTGAACGAAAGAATGTTGAAGTGGGAAGTACTTCTTTTTCGTCTTGACGACGGGGTTGGTGGACCAAGGGCTGGAAAGGACGAAATCTCAGGCTCGGTTAGGCTGAAGTTACTAGGAGTGATAGGGGGAGTTCGTGTTGTCGCAGGATTAAGAGTAGGGTTGGGGTCATTGACAATTCCTTTGGCTGGACATTTGATGAGGTAAACGTCGATTACGTAGACTGTAAACAGGAGTACAAGGGCAATCTGAAACAAAATCAATTTGAAACCAAGTCGGGGTTATTTGTCCACTTGCCAAACAAATTACTTGAAAAAGGAGCGAAGCCCAAAAGAACTTCCGAACTCGTTGCCATTTGAGCGTTAGAAACGCTTCGCTGAGAGGATGTGACAGGATCTTTTTATTCCCAGCAGCCAAGACACCTGGAAATTGTATAGAAGGATTCAAATTCAAAAACATTAATTCATTCCTGATTCTTGGAATGAAAGTTGAAATTCAAGAAGTAAACTAACATGTCAGAAAGTCAGTTTCCTTCCTTGGCTTCTGATAGTACGTTCGTTCCGGAGGTTTAGAATTCCCACGGAAGCTTCGTTCGGAATTTGGGACAACGGCACTTTAATAATAAAAGTTACAAATGATCCATACGCGATAAGTGATTCATTGTCAAGGATTTTGATTACCGGAAGTCAAGCTTCACTTCACAATCTGGATCTCCTGGCTCAATGATCATGAATAGTCACAGCAGCATCCAGACGCTCAACGAGAAATCTCATTACATCAGGAATTTTACGAACAAGCAGCGTTAGAGCAGTTGTTCCTGCTTTTGTCCTAACACAAAAAGTTAATGGGAAATTAGAAAAATGTAACCTTGTGGTTGCCTCTCGTTATGGCGAATTACTTTTACGATAAATTATTCGCGTGTATTGGCTAATTTCCAACTTTATTCGCATTCGGCAGAAGTTGGGTCATATCGAATAGTTTAAAAATATTTTTCTTACTTGATTGTAACATCAGCTCCATTTTTTAGAAGGATTGACACACATTGAGAAGTTTCATTCACTGCAGCTAGAAAAATAGAATCGTGAATAACTATAATGGATGAAAGCTGAATTGGTTTGAAACAGCGACATTAAGTTTTAAATCACTGTTCGATAAACATTTCAAAGTGTATTTGTACCAAGATGGAGAGGGGTGTATCCAAAGTTGTCTTGGGCGTTAATTTCTGCACACGTTTCCAATAGAACTCGGAGACATTCTACCGACCTTGATCCTGGAAAAAGGCTCGTTATCTTATACTCATCAACAATTGACAGTTTGAAGCGGATTTCGACATAGAATTTAGACTTTAAGCATGTGTACAACGGGTACCTCGATTGATTGAACAGTGAAGAGGTGTCCTTCCGTCCCTGTCCTTTGCATTTGGATTGGATCCTCCGTCAATAAGAACGCTGGTGGAGTCCGCATCCACACTTGCAGCCACATGGAGTGGGGTGTGACCTAGAGAAAGAAAGACAAGAAGCTTGTCACTCAATAACCCATTCAGCAAATGAGTAATGACGCCTAAACGTTTGCCAATTTTCCACATCAGTGCCACGATCAGAGTCAGAGAGAAAAGTTGACATTTGTTTACAGTCACACAATCCCACTGTACCTCTGGCATCTTGAGCGTCACACGGCGCTCCAGCTTTCAATAGTATTCGAATGCAAGCTGGATTCCCTTCTTCCGCTGAAATGTGAAGGGGCGTGCTTCGGTCTGTACCCTATGAATTCAATCCAGTAGCTTATGCATTCAGTTTCAAAAAAATTATTTTACCTTGCACAATGAAACATCCGCACCGTAGTCAATAAGAAGCTGGAGACATGCTGCATCCCCAGTTGACGCTACATTTCAAAAATGCATGGATGTGTAAAACATATGTAGTTAATGTCAATGTCCATTTCATTACAATTAATTGGCTCCAAACCTGCAACATGAAGTGGATTTTCACTAAAAATGATTGGTGGGTTTTGTTTGGCTCCTGCTTCTAAAAGACATTTGGCGCATTCATAAGACCCTGCTTGGACAGCCCAGTGGAGTGGTGCTAAAATTCAAAAGGTTACGATGCTGTCAAGTCATGGCTCATTTTCGGAAAGTAAGTGATTTTTTTGGCAAGGACTTGTAAGCCTTCAATCTGGTAATAAATCAATTTTGCTGTGAAGGTAAAGCGAAAGCTGATGGACGCTGTAAAGTTATACATTGCAAAACCATAACCTCAGGCAGATTAAGATCGTCCTTGCGGAGCTGCTTGTAAACAATTTTAAAACCGAAGGTCTGAATTCTGCTGATCTATAGGAATAATTTCTTTATTGATTTCACTCACTTTTCCCGACTTCGAAACCAGCGTTTACATTGGCACCCGCTTCCAGTAAAACTTCGACAGACCCAAGAGAACCAGCAGCAGCGGCGCACATAAGTGGAGTCGCTTTCTCAAACGTATCCAACGGATCCACCTCAGCACCTACGGAAAGAAGGAAACGATATGCTTTTGTTTATGCCTCTAGACATAAAAATCTTTCAAGAAATTGAAAGTGGCAGGAGCTGAATCACTTTTAAAACAAACCTTTTCTAAGGAGAAGATCTATGGCTCCAGCATGTCCGCATGCTGCTGCGAGATGTAAAGCAGTCCTGACAAACAAAGAATGTTGACATATCAATCTGTTAACAATTTGCACGTCGACGCAGAATGGACCACTTTTAGCTTCTGCTTAAATGTAACCAATCTAATGAAGGACAGGAAGGAAATGAATACCAGATGCTAAGCAAAAGGCGGAATCATCCCACTTTTTAGAATTAAAAATATGGGTCACGCTTGGTTGCAAAAATATGGAATTTTGTAAATACTTCTATACTTCAGAGCTTCCATGCTCGGATTTACGTACCTTCCTTTTGTGTCACGGGAATTAATGTTGTCTAGGTTCTCTTTCAAGGCCAATAAGTCTTCCAGTTCACCCACTTGGCCATTCCAGGCAGCTTCCAGGATTGTGGTTATGGTAGGGCTCAACTCACGAAAACTTCCTAAAACGCTTTCCTCGCTCCATACGCCGTAGGAAGTAAAAAAGAGAGACTGCTTCCGTCTAGAAGCGGTCGCGTCCGATGTATTCAACATAGTGGAATTATTTCGCAAATTGTCACATTCTCCCTGCAATATTTTTCACAGAGTAAACAGCAAATTACATAAAACGCAGGATGAAGGTTAACCGTTTGGTGCCAAAACTATTTTCTATGCTGTGAACAAAGTTGAAAGAAGTAGTACTGGCGACTAATGGAAGCAGGCGACCCTCATTGTCTCCTTTTTGACCATCAACTGGTGTTTACAACACCACAACGTATAAGGAAAGTGATGCAGATTAAGATTCATTAATTCAAGCGTTATGGGTACGACCCAAATCATCTCAGTACCCTGCAAAGTATATTCATAATGACGTGTGTGACATATAGGTATCAACAGAATTGAAAATATTAGCACGCAAAAAAATGCAAAAGCATCATAAAATCCTTAGAATTTCCAGACGACAACAAACGTCATCGTCACTTTGCGATTAAAAATTTATACATGACGGATCAGCATGCGTTACAAGGAACTACCAAAACATTGACTTCATTTCACAAACGCCCCTTGCAAGACGTCAAAATGAAATGAATGCAATTGTGAAACATGAGCGTTGACGGGTCCTTTCTGTGTGAATTTACGTTTATAAAATAAAAGTTGCAAATGCCGTAAACGCGGGTGAGTTTTGACAAATAAGAATTAACAAAAACTGACCTCACTATCACTGGAAATGCTGCACTGACTTCGAATAGGGCTTCCTTGTCGCTGGAGAACTCTAGTATGAGCTGGATGAATTCGAACCTGCTTTTGCATAATCGGTTCATACCGATGAGCATTCAATTGGTCATCGGTTTCAGTCTCATTCTCGTCATTTTCAACAATCGACACCACGGGAAGACGACCACAAGTATTTCGCCTGGCTCCATAAGCGATTCCTCGATGTTTCCATCGATTCCTGAAAAATGAATTCTAATGTAGTAGTCTGATTTATGCCATAGAAAATTCATCCATCAGTGATAAATAGAACCAGACGGTTTACTTGTAGTTCAATGTATCCGATGGCTTTAGGATCGACGGTGTTTCGTTTAATTTATATACTCGAGGTTCACTCAAGTGATCCAAAGTCTGTTCATGGAATCCAGAATCTGTTTTCTCCAAAGTATCAGTCCCTCTTCCTTCTTCATCTTCACGAGCTGAAGGCGCATGGTTGAATCGGATCTTGTCCCGCAGCCATTTTGCTCTTCGTTGAGTACCACTGCTGACACTATTTGTCCGCCTACTGTTTCCATCACTTTTCGATTTTGCAAAAACATGATCACTCCCTTCACTACTTCTACCAGACTTTCTGGATCGCTCGGTGCTACTGTTTGGTTCGGACAATGTAGCCCTCAGCTTTTCCTTGAATGTCTCCACGCTGTTCAACATTGCTGAGATTTTGAGGTTTCAAATATCACACGTCCAGGAAGCTACTTGATGTTGGAAGCACTAAACAAAAATGTTCCACCAAATAAAATTGTGCACCCTCCTTCCCTTGAGAAACAGAGTTTGATAATGATTGTTGACTAGAAGGGAATAGAAGACAAATGCCTAAAAGCCTTACGACAGCAAAAAATTGTTCGAAGTTGCGAATTTATTCTTCGACGCATTCCGAAAAGCTTATAACTCGATGAAAATAATTGCTAACCAAATCCACACAAGTTTCTACATGCAAGTACTACGACCTCCTGCAAGATCAAAACGGCCAACCCCTTCTATTGTGTTTCAATTAACGGCTTTCAGGTGTACCGTGATTTGCGACTTATTACTGATCCAGGAATAAAAATGATAGACAGTGTCTTCCCTTCAGTTGTCGCTGGTTCTGCAGTTCTTTAAATTATTCGGCATAAAATTCATCAATAGTCATATACCATAATTACATTTAGAAAATACCGAGTTTAAAGTTTCCAACACCCAAACCCTTATTAGCGCAAGGCGCATTTTATTGTGAAAGCTCCTAAAGGTTACTCAGGACACGCTAAAATTATTCGTCGAATCACCAGAGTGCTTCGTGCTGATGCAAGTTTTAATATTTTTCGTTTCATGTGAATCCGCAAAGGTGTTAATTTGCTATGCTAAGTCCATTGTTCTTGCTTCTCAATAATTAATGACCCTGCAGCAATGGGGAGAGAGTAAACAATAGCCAGATTTACTTTAGTGTCATCTCATCTCTGCGTCATTTGTAGTCGTTTCCAGTATCCTTCCGAATAAATCTACCCCGTCCCAAGGGATGCGTCGACTCGAGTCACACGTGATTCAATTCCACAAAACTGTGTGACGAAGCGTATTGTACTTGTTTTTTTTTTTTTTTTTGCAAAACTGACTAATTAAAAACTCACGCAACACTTATTTCCTTTTATCTTATTCAGAACTTGAACCCCAGTCTATAATTAATTGAATTAGGACTGGACAGAGCTTCTGCCAACTTGCAAAACACTTCTGCCGACCTAAAAGATTTCTTCGCTGATCTAAAGGAACGAGTCTAATTCAACCAATTGGCTAAATATATACAAAAACTGTTGCGAAAAATAGGGGGTTTCTATATTCCTTTGCCAATCCGTTGCAAAATACGATCCCTACCTTCCGGGGACCTTTTTCGCAAATAAAAACTACTATCCCACCACACACATGTTTAGTTCAANTACTATCCCACCACACACATGTTTAGTTCAAATCCGAAAATGCTCATTCAATAATGTTTCTTCCTTCAGACAAGGAATGAACCCGTAAAACGGGTTTATACTCCGAAAGTGTCATAGGCGGAGTGAGGGAGTAAACTTTTAGAATATATGGTTGTACTGATTCATGATTTCCAAAAGGATATAACAAAAATTAAATTGTCCGAAGGCCATCGGCCAATTCGTATAGAGAGAATCGAGTGTCCGCACAATTATGCTGAAAGGCACGGACAAAGATCAGGGCCTGCCTGGGTGATCCAGAAAAATTCATTTTGACCCCAGATTCAGTCCAGGTCAAGGCACAGTGAAAGGAGACCGCTTGAAATCAAGGCCTGTTTTACTGCGTGCGGTAAAGAAGGCGAAATCTCCTCCTGTCCCAATAAAACTAACCTAAAATTAAAGACATCGATTCTTTGACCTGGACCTTTTTGGGTCAAAACTAACCTTCCTAGATCACCAAGGTCCTTGCCTTTGGTCATGCCTCAGAATAATACTGGCACGGGCGCGCTTCTACCCATGCTAATTGGCAGCTTTGCCGAATTCCTTGCACAGAACGGGATTCTAACTCGAGAATTTATTAATTATTCTGTTTGGATTGTAAATGAACAATGATTTGCAATTTCTTGTTAAACTTTAACTGTGTTAATAGGTTAGGTTTACTAGGTCAAAGGTTAGGGGGGAAGAATATTTTTTGGTGTGGATAAGAACGCATTTCTGCGTGCCCTCTGCTGGGGATTTTATCTTTCAAGCTTTTTTTGGCGAACTGGAGAAAGCACGTGCAAAAACTGAAAGCCGCCAAAAATCAATGCCCTGCTTTTCCCCTGTTTTCCGGCTCTCTTGTTGATGTTCGTCAATTAAATTGCAGTTTTACGCCAATTAACTTAAACTAACTTGGACAATCAATCATCCTCAACTCAACTGCACTGGAGTTACGGAAGACAGGAGAAGCAAAAGGTAAAGTAAAGTAAACCTTTTAGAATGTCAAGAACACCATGTCAAGCACTCGGTTTATTAACCTAATTATTAACCCAGCTAACCTTGAACTTGTCTTCCTTCTCTTGACAACCGTAGTTGACAACCGTAGTTAGCTGTTATCAGTGATAGTCAAACTTTTATGAAAGTTTATAATCCTTTATTTTATTCTAATTCCAGATCCGGCTGAAGACCCAACTAACGCTTGACACCCTCTCCGTTTTCTCAAGGACTTTTTAGAATGGGGAATAACTTCACAAAGACTGTGAAATGCGAAGCAGACCCGACGATTTTGGCACCACCGCCACCCCTCACTGCTTCAGATGCCAAGCTTACTCCACCGACGATAGAAGGGCTGCCACCGGTGAGCTCAAACCCTGGAACGGTGGATGAATTCCATAAGAAATGTAAAGGTAAGGAACTGGACACACAAACCCGGGTTGTAATCACGATTTAGAATGTGTGGTTCTTTTTTCTTAGAAATTCTGCCTATCCCAATTGAAGGAGCAAAGATTATCGTAAACAAGTCACTGAGTCAGCAGTTTCAAGTAACTCACTACTTGACAATGAGTGCCATCCAACCATCGGGCTACCGCTATGGAAGCACATATGTAGGGAACATGGTATGAACTGCTAAATATTAACACTTCTAATGAATTTCAGATATAATTGTCTTTTGTCTATGAATTATACCTAGATTTCACCAACCGAGCCCTCGTCCCTTCTCATGGGAGACATCGACCCAAGTGGTAATATGAACGCTCAAGGGTTCTATCACATAACAGATGCTCTCAAGGCCAAATGGGGAGCACAGGTGAGTAGCCTTGAAATACACCGGTAATTGTATTTCCCTAATTCCAAATTATCTTTTTCTTAGTTTGCAAACCAAAAGTTTCAAAATCTTCAAGGTTCAGTAGATTTGAAAGGCAGCAGTTACACCGCAAGCGGATGTATAGTTAATCCGAGTATTCAAAATGAGTCAGGTATTGCTATTGACATTGTCTTTTCTAGGTGTAACCTGAGCAAATCTAATTTCTATGACCCGCTTTTATGTTTAGTAATCGGAGTTCTACAATATCTCCAAACTGTTACATCATCAGTTGCCGTAGGTGGTGAAGTCATGTATCAAAAGTCACCAGCGATTCCTGAAGGGTCAATGACAGCTCTAACTGGGTTCGCCCGCTATACTGGTGAGTAATAGTCAACTACGGGTTCCCTACGGTAAAAGAAAGAACATCTTGACATTTATGATCAAATTATAGACCAATTGAGCTCTGTCAGTGGATCCTATGGACATGCCGGAGGTGGCCTCTACTTGTATCGTCGAATCAACGATGAACTCCAAGTTGGGATCGAAGTAGAGAGAATCCAGCAGCAGTTTTCAGCATCCGTAGGATTTCAGTATGACATCCCAAAAGCAAACTTTTCCATGAAAGGTAAGTTCACTTTCAAGGAATGCTAGAATACTGTAACTGTACATTCCTAAGGGTAGAGAATCTCAACATTCTGTTGTGTATTTTAGGTATGCTCGATAACAACTGGACCGTGACTGGAATGTTCGAGAAGAGACTCCTGCCAATGCCTTGTATGTTCGCACTCTGTGGCTCAATCAATCACATACGAAATCAATTTCGACTTGGATGTCAGATTTCTGTGGAACTATAAACACGTTCACCACCTTCAACTCAAGCTTAATTCAAAAAGTAGCAACTAAACCCAAATCCAAAATTGTGAGACGTTACTAGAAGTTTATAAAAACAGACTTGTTTATAAGAATGACAGCGTAAGTTCTGGTAAGGGGAAAGGATGTAAAACTAAGGAAATTAGGATGAAGATTTGTATCTGTCGCGACTGCCATGGCCATGTTTCTTGGAGTCTGATTTATGAGAATGTGCTCGATGGAGACTTCCCGATGACGAGCGCTTGCTATGTCCACCCTTGTCCTTGTTTGGTTTATTATTCAGTAGCGGATGGACATCTGTAAACAAAAAGGTTAATTAAATGTTCACACTTGGGAGTGATGGATTGAAACTGAGGTTTACCACGGATGGGAGAACCTTCGAGATTTATATCATGAGTCTTTGGCTTCCTTCGTCGTGGCGGTGTCGAGGAACTGTCCCTGTCCCTGGTATCACTGGTGGCAGTACTTGTGCTGGTTGTGCTGTGATGCCGACGTTTACTATGATGATGTTGAGGATGATAGTTTTCATCTTGCACTACAACTTGTTGGTAGCTGTGAACTTGAATGTGGCTATGAGGATCGTCTTGGTCCTCTACATCAGGTGTAATCGGCAAAAATAGAAGAGCAGTTGGATCGTCTTCTTCATCTGAGCTGCAGAATGCAGGGATTGGCTCGATTTTGCACACGTCGATCTAAAAGTAAGGAATCTCAGATCAGTGTCAATAAATGCATCGCTAAATTAGTAATAAGACTAACTTCTAGATCGTCGTCAGCCCCTCTGTTCATATTTGCTTGTTGCTTGTCTTCGTCCTCCTCGTCAAATTCAGACTCTCTTTCCTCGTATTCGATATTTTCATCAAGCTCCTTGAAATCCGGGGCAAACGCTGACCAATTTTCAACTTGGTTTTGTGCCCAAACAGACACAACCCCACTACTGATAGAACAGGCAATAGGCCTTACAGGGTGCCACTAAAATATGATCAAACTGATTAGATTTACCATATGGATCTTGAACGTGCTAAATTAAGTACTAAATTATATTAGCTTACAACAACGTCCAAGAGGAGTTCTCCCTTTGTTCCATGAAGAATTTTCACCAAATTCCCAATGGTCTTGTCCCAAATATAAAGGGCGTGTTGGCGAGATGACCCAGCGCATACATAATCTCCATCACCCGAAAAACAACATTTTTTCCACATCGTCCTAAAAATGTGACAATTAGTATTTCTTTTGTCCTGTTTGTCAAAGGTTGTGCACATACTTGTTCACCAAATCCTGGAGCTTCTGTATTGGTTCCGGTTCACCGTCGATGCCACACGCCAGTACTTCATTTGTATTGTAGACCCGGATAATTCTGTCAGCCGAATTCACTAAAAACCAACTAATAAAAGGCAATTAGTTGGCTATAAGGATTATAAACTAATTGAAGGAAATCCTTACTCTCCGCGACGAGAAGATTCGACGCTTTTGATGGCAGTTGTAGTCGCCCCACCTTGCGCGACACGGAAGCTGGCCATGAGCTGTGCGTCAGATGACCTGTGAACAGTGACCCTCCCTTTCGAGTTTCCGGTAATAACATGGAGCCCTCGACGGTCGAAAGCAGAAGAAATACTTGTATCCGTCTGCAAACAAATAAAGTCACTTTAGTATACATAGTCAACTATAAACAATAAAGTATAAATGTCGTGTCTTCATACTTCATCATCCAAGGGAATAACCCGGCGTGTTCCATCTATGCCAACAACTAGTGATGCATGACGCATTGGACAAGCAAGGAAGTTATCCAAACTCCGTGGATTCGACTGAATCTAATTTGATAGACACATTAAGTTAAAACACACAACCACAGAATACGACATGCAACGGCAATTACCCGTAAGATAGGAGATGGGAATCTAAACCGATGCTCACTGTCTCCAGTCGATATATCAATAATGCAAACGGTATTATCGGTAGACGCTGTTAACAACTTCCTCCCATTTCGCGACCAACTGCAATTCAGAAACAAATCAACCATTGCACAAATTCCCGTAAATTCATATTCGAATCCTCTAACCTCACAGAGCAGACAGGTTGAACATGGGTTGCAATAACTTTTGATATCCCTCGCGTCATGAAATCCCAAATGACAACACGTCCATCGTTGCATCCAACAGCTAGAAGAGTCCCATACTTGTTGAATGCTGCAGTAATTGCCAGAGAAATACAATCCAATATCCCGTCAGCCTCTTCTGGAAAGTTCTGTCCGAATGACTCTGCAAGGAAGAAAGGATAAAGTTAACATATTGTATGAAATTGATTTATACTACTTCAGTCTTGCCCAAAAGTTCGAGATTCATATTCAATTTGATATTGCCTTCTTAGCTCAATCTAGACACTATGATCCAGGTCAAGTAGTTGCCTTCAATTGACTATAAATTACAATTCCTTGGATGTGACAGAGCACAGAAGAGTCCAATACACACGTCAGCTGTGGACGCTAGGCTGAGCTACTCTGCCGACATGTCGACCAACGTCCTGCCACTCGGAAGTTAGTGAGGTCTGCAAAGTAGTCAGCTCTGACGCCGAATAGTTTGTGGCAAAGGTCATGAACTCTGACATGACTACCTGCTCTGTCTTTGTTGGCTGATTCCTGTCATAAACGAATGTCGATGGTCATGGGATAAAAGTAAGGCTGGTCACCGAACTGGTCAGAACCTGCATTATATTTTGTGTTTTTATGAGTTTTACAAATTCCAGGTAAATGAAAAAAAGGTCACGAGGAATCAAGGAAGTTCAACCCACAAAGAAACCATCCTAATGTAACAATTAAATTAAATGCAGTGATGATTTTAGAAAAGCGCTTGGTTTCTAGTAAGTAAGCGCAACTGGCGGCGGTATAGGGTCATCCACAATGCACTCGTGCATAATTCGTCCATAACAGCAGTACTCTGATGATACTTGATTACAGGGTGGGTGAATCATGCCATGTCAGCCAGAGATTTAAGTGATATCCAATTCCCAACAAATTCGGGGAACTTTACATAAAAAAAATTAAATAAAAACTTTGCAATACAGTACTTAGGGTCCATTCGCTAA
>VNWY01001634.1:0-13028 GCA_009869845.1 Pseudachorutes palmiensis
GATGGGAAAAAAAATTTCCCGCTTTGCTTCGGTTTGGGGTGAAAGGGGAGCTCAGCGGGCCGAGCCAAACAATTAAAAAAAAACCGGCGTTGAACAAGGTCCTTAAGCTAGATCTAGGCTTAAGTTACAATCCGCCGGTGTCTTACCGTTAAGTGTTTTTCTCTATCGTGTTTATGAGCAAGTACTTAATTGATAAGAGGTCATTGACCTCAACTGATCTAAAAAATTAAGAGTCAAGGACATTTTATCTTACGATTAAAACTAAAAAAATAAAAAAAAATTCTGGAATGTGGTAAATATTTTCCCTCTTTCTAAAATCAGAGAGTGAAAGACGCCGCTTTCACATTTGCAAGAACCACTCCAGATTTGTCAAAACAATAAGAATTCAGCACAGAATTTGGCAAAAAATAGGACAATTAATCATGAATTGCCATTTACCCGGTAGTAAGGTTGACCAAACTGATCCTTCAGACTCCCTTGAAGTGAGTCATCACTGCTTGCTCGAGAGAATTTCCGGCCATTTTGCAAGCTGGTTTTCCGGTAGCCAAAGTCCAGTGAGAACATCGGCATCCTGACTAAGGCTTCTTTTACGACAATGCTACAGCTGGAAATGTAATTAGATTGTTTCAATTAATTTATTTTATGGAACTATTTGACTCTTCAAGCCCACCGCGGTGTTGCTGAAGTGTTTGACAATTTGCAACTGCCTAATTTTACGATGGCTTGTGAGATACGATAAAATAAACTATTCATTCTGCTTGCAAAGTGTGCTTTAGATATGTATCGTTACCACTTTTGTTTATCCTAAGAGTGCCAAGTACCCATCATAATCATGACATGATCAGGGTCAAACGGCATACGCCAGGAAATGAGAACTGATTAACACTAAACACAAGAGTTGGGATGAATAGGATGAGCTAATAATTCAAGAAAACTTCAAGCCAGGATCTTTAGATCCTCTTTCGTGGGCGATTTTCTAAAATTAAAATTAACCGTATTGTACCTTCAACGGGGCCTTTTCGGCGGAGCTATTCTCCTAACGCCGTCGATTCTGTAAATGCAATGAAAGCTGAAATGTGAAGCATGTTCCGTGGCAATGAAATTATTCATTCGGAGAAAAAGAAGACGGAATTCGGGACGCTTTTATTTTTTATGAGGTAACAAATGGCAAGGACGAAATGGTCGAGGGGCATTTCATGTTTGAAAGCTAAGCAAATTTTATGTGAGTAAGACACGAATATCCTAATAGATTGGTTTTCCATCGGCAACTCATCAATCCATCCATTCAACGTGTATATGTTTAAATGCGGAAATGACAAGACAGATGCTTACCAGAAGTCACTGGCACTTTTACAAAAATTGTTTTGACAGGGAAAATTCGCAAACGCCTTCTTAGCACACACATATAGAAGAATTTAAATGGGAAAGTTGAACTCTGGGAAAGAGTCATGGATGAATATCCCAACCTATGCTTATAAACAAAAGCATGTCGGAGCAGAATTTGCTAAAAAGTTCAATGTTTAATCAATCCACAAAAAATTGATCAAACACTTGATGGAATTGGGTGTTTTTTTTGCATTATTGGAAACTGGAATTGGAGTGAAAGCAAAATGGAGAAGATCGATGGAGATTTGTCGCTTTCAAATACAGGTGCAGAAGGAGAACAAGAAAAGAAAATTATTGTTCCAACTTATCCACTTCCAAGGGTAAATGATTAAAGTAAAAACTAATTAGTAAATTGACTGGTTTTGAGGGTGGGGCAGTTTGTTGATATTCCAGAAGACACGAGGCAAGACATAATTGACCTAATTATTGGAACGTTAGAGCGTTACATCCCAGACATTGCAGTAAGATAAATGCTCCATATTCTTGAATAATAATTTAAAAACTCATCGTAATTTTAATAGAACACGAGCAAAGTCATCAAGCAGAGAATGGATCGCTTATATGGTCATGGATGGCATGTTATTATTGGAGAAAATTTTGCATTCGACGTTACTTACCAGTCTAATCATCTACTGTATATGTTCTACGGTGGCAATTTGGGATTGCTCCTTTGGAAGTGCCCATGAAGCAAAAATTAGCACTTTGAACTTTTGCTAGTTGATATGAGAAGCTGCATTAAGAGTCATTTTGATTCTGTAAGTTAATCCGCTTGATAAAAGAAATCCTCAATGTATCAAACTTTGCAATAAAAGTGTAAAAACACTCGCAATTTTGATGAATGGAATCAAGCACTAAGCATTAAATGAGGATTCATTTTTTGTCGCGTCAGATGAAAAAATCAGTTAAGATTTCCAAGGGGCTAATGCACCTCAAATGTAACTATGCAAATTCTGCTGACCTGGACGGACTTTTCCAAATGACCTCTCCTGGAAGGCATAAATAGATGACAAATCTGTCGTTATAAGTTTTCTGACTCAATTTTTTGGTTTCTTGGGCATTAAAATCTAATTGTGACTTCCAATTTCGCAATTTCAAAAATGAAGGCTTCCTTTGCCATTTTTGGATGGCTGCTGCTTGCAATCGTTTTTGTATCAGGTACATAGTGTAATGTAAAGTGCAAATGGACAGAAAAAATGTATAAATTTAAATCTCGGTTTTTCAAACTTAAAGATGCTGGGATAACTGATAAGCGTCCTCACCAGCCCGAAAAGAAAGAGATGATGAAAAAAATTGGGTTGTGTCCAATTCCTACACGACTTCAAGGAAATTGCGCATTCAATGCAACATTCAACTGCCTCAGCGACCAAGCATGCCCTGGAGAACAAAAATGCTGCCGAGAAGGTACTAGCTAAGGCTAAACAAATTAAGTTAATGCTGTTCTTTTTATTAAATGTGACATTTGTTCATAGGGTGTAACAAAATTTGCAAAGACGTGAAGACAGTTCAAACTGACTTCCAGCTGCCAGATTTCGGATTCGTCAGTAAATGGAAGGCTGATAAAATGAAGGAGTGGAGCGACTGGGCTGCTGAATCGAAGAAAATGATGATGTATGTTAAAATGTTTAAACGCTGCACTAAATTAATGAGCATAGCGAAATGTTTTGAAACGATACATCAATATCTAAATATGGAACTGGAAGAACAACGCGCTGCACAATTGAAAATTAATGTAGCTTGACTTAGAATAACAGAATGAAGCATCTCACCGTTTTCTTAATTCCATACAGGGAACGTCTTGCGGGACTCTGGGAAATTGCAACACCAAATCGCTAAAACCAAGTCCGAAAAAAGCCAATGGAACGACTGTTCTTCACCACCCAAATTGAATGTGATACAAAATATTAACTTCCATCCTTCAAAATTCAAACGCCAATTCTGTTTACCTTATCGAATAAAACAAATGCAATATTTCAGATTGTTGGGAATAAGTTGAGTTTCATTTATTTTTAAATGACAAAATGTTGTCACGATGACTGTTTTCTCGTTGAAGATTTTCTAAACAAACCGTCAGGAAAGGATTCCAAGAAGTCCAAACTCCCAGTTATCATAAAGCTTCCAAATTTTTTCACCAATTTTTGTAGTCTGGTTTATCTCGAAATTAGTTTTACTCGAAGGTTTGCGACATCTACTTTGTCCGGTGATCATGGCGTGTTTGAAAAACGGAATTCCTGAGCCACAAGATGTAAACCAAATATAATTTGTTAAAGGAATAATTTCAATCCGATGATACATTTTAATCCATGTTATTAGGAGTCTAAACACCCGATGAAGAAGGATCTCCGCAGCCTCCTGGAAAAAACTGGCTCCTGGGATCCATTGGTTCACGGCCTTTCACTCCTTGCCCGCAAATCGGAGAAGCCCAAGAGCGCCGTCGCATTTCTGGCCGATTGCTTAGCCCCTGGGAAGGAATACCAAGTGGAACTCGAAACACTCAAGAAGTGCAATGCTAAATTGCAGGCTCAGGTGAATGTTATTTAGTAAACTATGTTTGAGCATATTTTGATTATACGTTTCTGCTCAGGTCGAATGTCTGGTGGAATCAAATGGACAAATCATCGACCGACTACGCTTTTTTAAACCGAAGAGTTACAAGCGTAAGCCTTCCGAACCCGAGGAAGTGGGCAAACAAATATCGGACACACCGCTATCAGTATTGCTTTCTCAACGGTCCGAACATCTCCGCAAGTTCAAACTATTGCACTCTAAGAACAAATCAAATAATAGTCGGGTCATTCGGCTTTCTGAGTTGGAACGGGTTCATGAACTTGACGAAGACAAGTCGGATGACAACGTTCGCAACGTGGAACGAGACATCATTCTCGCAATTTCGGATCCCAATCCCATGTTCAAGAAAGAGAAACCAAAAGTTGAGGAGGTGGCTGATACCAGTGACACAGAAATTGTCTGAAGAACCACAAACATTCCTCAAACTTCAATCAATTTAGTAGCATCAAAATGACAGGAACAATCCTTATATTTTCTCCGTGGACAGTACACAAGAGATTATCGAATAAATAAGGCAAAATTCCGTGAACAAAAAACAATAACCTTACCCTTAGCTTTAAAAAAACCGGGCCGCAGTTATAACTAAACTTTCACCATCTTGAAAAAGACCATTTTCCAAGTCCTGATTTTTTAAACCACTTCCTTTCCTAAATCATTGAATCAAATGGACTTTTTGGAAAACTTTGGGAAAACACGAGCAACCAGTATTAAAATGGGGAGAAATCGAGTTTTTATTGAGCGAGAAAACTAGAAACCAGTTAGAAAAGGTGGAAAGCCGTTTTGCATTGTTTGTACTTGTCCAAGGTCATTGAGGTGGTACTAATGACACCCCCTGTAGAACGGAATTTATTTTGAATTACTTGGATGAAATTCTACTTAACCCAAATTAAAAATTCAGTTATCGGCAAGTAACTATGTTAGTCACTTCTTCCCTTGAAACACAAAAGTTTCCCGTTCTGTTGGCAAAACAGAATATTTGTATCATATTGGGAATTTTCGTGGCCATTAAAGGAATTCCATATTTAAAAACATTTAAACGTAACATTAAGCCGATGCAGCAAAGAAAATAGCTGCTGAATGTTTTGCTATTGTGCGATTGCCAATACATTGGCGAAGATATTTTTCTCGTATTTTAAAAATACTGTATAAATATAAGAACAGGTTTATTATCCTATAAAAACATAATCCAGGAAGTTCGGAGCTGTTTTGGAAAACCAATCTAATAAGGCAGGCCAAAGAAGCGTAAAACTAACAAAAAAAAAGCAGAGAAGTTACAAAAATTAAGCGTGGGTTTAATTGACAGTGAAAATGAACTTGTCAAGTCCTTATTTACCAATTAAGCTTTAAAGATAGATCAATGAGTAACTTTTAGGTCACTTTATAAAGACGCAGAAAAAAACAAGTTAACTTCCATTTCATCTTAACATACTTCTCTCACCATTCTTGTTAAACCAAGGTAGGCCAAAGAAGCGAAAAACTAACAAAAAAGCAGACGAGACAACTAAAAAATTAAGCGTGGCTCTAATTAACAGTGAAAATGAACTTGTCAAGTCTTTATTTGCAAACTTAACTCGATAGATCAATTAGTAACTTTTAGGTCACTTTATAAAGACGCAGAAAAAAACAAGTTATTTTATTTCCAGTTCATCTTAACACACTCTCACCATTGTTGTTAAACAGAAAGTTACTCTCTAAAAGTGATTGCTCTAACACTTTTCCACTAGGTAAATAGGTGACTAAAAATACTATTTTTGACAATGAAGGCGTACTTGGTCATTTGTGGATGTTTGCTATTTGCAATCATTTGTGTAGCAGGTATAAAAAAATTCAAGTGTAAACGCCTAAAGTCAAAAAGTTTAATTTCTACTTGGTTTTTCAAAATTAAAGATACCGAAGTGCCTGAAGATGAGGAGGACTCAGGTGAAAGCATGACTAGGAAAAAAGGTACGTGTCCATCTATTTCAACAGGAGGAGTGGTCTCGATCTGCGAATTTGATCCAAAGGTCAATTGCACCAAGGACAAGCAATGCGCTGGGAAATTGAAATGCTGCCCAGAAGAAAATGGTTCAGACAAACCCAATTAAATGATTGTCGGTTTGATTTAATTCTGACCTTTTGCTCCGTACAGGATGCAACAAAATTTGCAAAGCCCCGAAATAGCCAACGTGGATTGGATTTTTTGGCTCATGTTACTCACACTTCCTGAGTCCCGTTTGCTATGATCAATCGACTACATTCACACACTTCACTTCCGTAATTGTTTACTTGCTTTCTCAAGATGAAAACAGACCTTGATTATAGTTTGCTTATTTACAGGAAATGCTAACTACTGTCCTAAAAATAAACCAACAAGTTATAATGCCAGGCCCTTTGGATTTTCCACGGACTCAGCAACGCAGAAATGAGCACTGAATAAATCAGAAAAAATTCCACGAAACTTGGAAGCATCAGTAACCTAATCTTTAATAACTTTCTTCCGGAAGAAAAGTCAATTTTTAAAGTTAAGCAACGAAAGACGTTTCATTCTTGAGCTCGAGAAGACTTGCGTCGTTTTCACCCTCTTCGAAAAGACGCTTTCCGAGTTCTGATAAGACTGGAGGGCTCCAAAGTTTATTCCACAGAATAAAACTTGGCTTTCTCGGATTCACCTCTTCGGCGATTCAACAGTTCCATCCCCGAAAAAAGCTTTCCTTATATTACAGATTCTTACAGGCTCGATTTCTCTCACAATTGCAACGGGGAAGATTCATTTAATCTAGCAAAGTTGAACTTATAGGAAATGTTTCCTCTTGCTTTAGTTTCCACACCATAAAAATTACATATTCATAACATCATAATGGGACCAACATTTAACCTACTAATTGTCTTCATTGTGCTCTCAATTTGTCCGGTGCCAGGTAAGCTTTCTCTAATAAGCTCCGTGTTGCCGCAATTTCCTTGTAATGAGACAATGATATTTTTTCAGTAGCGCTTTTGTGCTAGGAGTTCTTTTATGCAGAAAAGAGATTATTATAAATTAGTGTTGCTGAACGGTATCCAGCTGAAAAGTTTGCAGGAAAATGATAGGGAGCAGCGAAAATGAAAGCAATAACAAAGTTGTTTACGGATACTGGTGTTAGAAGACTAATTGCTTTCTCTCGCCTTAATTTCAGAAGGAAGTAGACTCCCGTGTGAAGTACTTTGTTACTCTTGCCTCCTCATTATTAATCAACTTTATATTGGAATCTTCTTGGCCTTAATGAGAAATTAGGGAGGGATCCTTCTTGATGAAGGAGTTCAAGGGGTGGGGACGCTTTCCCCGTGGAGACAAAATTGGAGTCCGCGGGTGAAAGTAATTTCCAGAAAGTGAAAGTCCTCGCTCAAATTCTGGCATTTCCACTCAATCATCTTCTCCTTGTTTCCATATCTCTGCCCTTAGACAAACCTGGAAATGAAGGTGATCACAGTAGAAGGGTGTGTATGAAAAATTGATGCAGGGCTCATGGTAGCTTGACCCCTAGCATACAGTGATAGGAAACCATTTCAACTTCATCCCTGTTTGGATTATGGTATAAGTCCCTGTATAAGCCCCCACCACCCATTGCACGTACTCAGGAACATTTTGCTAGCCTTGTTTCCAGACTGTCTATAAATCAAAGACACACGTATACTAAATCCCGTATACTTAATATCCACATGTGGACTGCTAATGATGAATGACTTGGCGTCAAATGGATTTCATACGTGAATTGGATAGGGAAAGTTATAACAGAGTAGCATCTGGCAATGAATTTAATACAGAAGAAATGGGCATTCATTGCAATTGAGCTACGTGTCGGCCCTGATGGAGAAAGTTTATCCTTCTCCATACACAATATGAAAGCTGCCGATTTGTCATAATAAATATCCAGCCTGGAAATGGCTTTGTCCAATTCTAAGCATAGGAATCCGGGGTGGGTGGTGTCCCGAATCATTCATCACAAATAACAAATGGAGAAACACTTCAGCCTCCCGAAAGTGCGCTTCTAAAACATTCCTCTTAACCTCCTGAACTGCACCCTTGACCTTAGACCTTAGGCAAGTGATCTAACAGCTTTTATTCTCAAACTTGACCTGAGTGCTATCAATAATCGACGACAAAATGGGAAAAGTTAAGACGCTCTTGAGTAATGAATCGAACAAAGGGATTTGAACTTGCCAGACAGTCTGGACGACCTAGTTACGTTACAGTTCTTTTAAATCAGGATTACGCCCCCTTTCTCATCACATTGATTTATCAATTACTCCCAGCTTTCGTTACAAATTGAATTACAGTTCGTATTAATCTTACTTTTTCCTCTTATGTACTGATGATTACAGATTGCTGCGGTCTCCGAGACGTGAAACTAAAAGTTCCTCAATTCGTTCGAGTAGGGAGCACAGTTCGGCTCGGATGCGACTATGATTTGGAAGGAGATGCCTTGTATGCCGTCAAATGGTACAAAGGGCCACAGGAATTTTACAGATACGTTCCCAAGGAACTTCCACCAGAGAAAGTATTTCCTTTTCCTGGGCTCATCGTCGATGTAGGTCAAAAAGTTATAAGTCAGTTTAAAAACTAAATCCTGGGGTTTGACAACGTATTCCGATAAAGTGTGATGAATGTCGCCATTGAGGGCGAGCTGAGAGCGTAGGAAAATGAGTTACACTCATTTCCTCACGCATGAAATGGGGATGAGGGTGAAAGTGCTTTCTTTGGGATAACGGAGTCAATGGGGCATGAAGCAGTTCCGTGTCCAGGTCTCTAAACGGAGAATAAAATAGTTCTGGGCTAATTTCATACAATTTATTCCGATCATAAGCAGACTTCAAGGACTGTTTTTAAAAGTAAAATTGATTTCTCCAGGTGAAAAACTCAACAGCCCATGAAGTTGTGCTGTGCAAAGTGTCATTGGACATCACTGGAACTTTCAGATGCGTCGTGTCAGCGGAATCACCTTTCCAGACTATATCCGCCTCTGCAGAACTCATTGTCCTTGGTATGTTACGAATCTAATGAAAGTTTCCAGTCGACACAGCAAGATAACTAATGCTAACATGTGGAGTATTTCAAAAGCTTTGGAGTGTTTTGATGTGTAAACGGTATCCCGTTACGAGACTCTTCACCGATCTTGGAGAAAGCAAAAAGAGAAAGCTTATGATGGCTGTCGTGTCTTAAGACATTAAGGTAGTGTGAAAGTGATTTTGGTATTCGGGAGGAAATCCAACAAAGAGAATGAAAGAAAGCCATTTCAAATGCTCCTGTCCTTTTCCCGAGTTTTTATTACTTGAAAGGAAGACGACGACGGAGGAATGAAGTCTGATTAAAAGCGACAGCCATCCATGTCTCCAATATTGCCGAAAATAAAGCCTGGAATTTCCCAAACGGCAAAATTAATCGGGGATCTTGTTTCACAGTAATTGGAGATGACAGGCCATTCCTCCTTCAATTGAACCAGAATCATGGCTCACATCAATACCACCCTGGAGACAACGTCACCGTTCTCTGTCGCACACCTTTGTCCTACCCTCCTCCCAATGTTACCTGGTACCTCAACGACATCAAAGTAAGTGCCACCTAACCCTCATCTCCTACGCACCCATTCCTTAGATTTCTAAATTAATGAATTGAAGGAATTTATTTTTCTTTAATTAAAGTTGAGCGACATGGTTAGCGACGGAAGTGGGGAGAAGAGAAGGATCAGCATTTCATCCAGACGACATCAGCAGCACCCATCTATGATGCTAGAGTCAGGACGAGCTGAGACATCAGCAGCAACACGATTATTGGAATGGACTGAATCCGTGATATCGTTTAATCTTCCTGAAATCTACAAGACAGCTTCAGTGAAAATAAGATGCCAGGCAACAGTTTTCAGAGTTTATGATCAGAGTTCCTATCTGTCAGTAATTTCAATCCCGCAAAGACTAGCAAATCCTGACACACTCCTCAAGTCTTCTTCATCGGGTGAGATCAAATAGCCTAAACCAATCCCGTGATTTCCTTTCTTTTGTTTGTGTTTGAGTGGCAAGGAGGGTGTCCATCCTTTTATATTTTGTCGTGATAATGACCTCCTTGCTTTCTCCAACTTTTGAAATATCTTAAACCGCTTAAGCTCTTACATCAACCTTATCCTATTCCATTTTGATTTTGTGAGTCTGAAACAAAGTTTGCAAATGGAGTCCATAAGAGAAAAGGTCAGCATCCGTGGCACAGGAACCCCATAAATAATTATATTTCCTCCCTTTCCACTGATTTTTATTATTTCAATGGAATCTCCTCCACTTCGTCTGAATCATCACCATTCACGTCGAAATGCTGGCCTCTCCCCCACTTACTTTAGTTTTCTCCATTCTTCCCATTGATTTCTGACTTTTCTGGAGTCTCACTCCCGTTCTCATTACGATACGGTCCAAGCCAAAGGAAGAAAGCCAAAAGAGAAAGTCCAATTTAATACCTTTGGTTTACGACCTTTCTTCGGCTATAGTACACTCACTTTTTATCCACTGTCATCTTACCGTCCAGCACATGAGTTAGGATCCAGTCCTTTCTCAGGGCAACATAAAATTCCAATTCCAATCCTTAAATGTTCCCAATCATATTTTACAATGACCTTCTTCCTTAATAACTTTATATAAATCTAATTCCAATGCTCTGCTATGTATGATTTTATTAGCATCTTGTCTAGCGGGGATTGGCGTCGCTTCAATTCTCACGGGCTTCTTCAACTTCTAAAAAACTTGGATACATGGACAGGACCTGGATTACAGGAGCCACACTGCAGTGCAAAAACTTGTTTAAATATTAATGTGCTGTTTTGCAAACTTAAAGTCCAGAATGTCAATGTAATTTAAGTTTAACATTCTCATGATTCTTGTGAGCATTACTAATATTATACCCCATGTTATTTTCCAATCGTTTCAATGATTTTTAAAGTAAAGAATTCATTGCTGTTTGAAGATTCCCTGCACAAAGGATGTGGTGACATTAATCTCCACTTGGACCGCACATGGGCGATTAGAGGAATATATTTCAAAGACCTAAAGCAGGAAACCATTCAGTGTTTCAGTATTTTGTTATCTTTGGAGGAGATCAAAATAATTTAGAGACAAGTCAAGAAGGAAGCGAAGCGTTTATGAGCGTGGGAAGCAAAGGTGGAACCAAGCGTTGAAATCCAAGAGGAATCAATACATAAACTGGAGAGGGCTCCTTTCTCCTGGACTTAAGGCAAGAGTTTTCCCACCGGGACTTTGGCACTCTTCTCCTTGTTAGAAAATTATGTTTCATTCTGTCAATGTGTTTCTCCCAATCCTGGACCTGGGGCTCCAGAACCCAGTGGACCAACACCAAAATACGAAACTTTGGGTTATAAAGGAACCATTCCTTCGTTCCAGGTGATTATCGCAAGACTTTGCCTCTTCAACCTGCTGGAGAAAGTCAAGGAGGGAGTGAAGGACGCCTGGGAGAAATGGACACAAGAGGAAATCTCAAAAGGAAAAATGCTCTCTTTCCTAACTGAAACAGATTTTTCAGGAGCAGCAGGAACGGACTGACGAAGAAAGAAAAACGAGTTAAGACTAACGACTTTATTTGAGTTCCAATTTGGTGGAGAAAGTATTTTTTGGTAAACCCCTTTAACCTCCAACTCTCGCACACGTTAGGAACATTTGTCATTAGAATCTGTTACTGCTCAGGGCCACTCGTTCCGGCACTCCAAGGCACCAACAGTACGTGAAAAATTAATCAGACAAATAGCTACAATTCCACTCCAATAAATGGACATTCAGGATACCCTCCAGTACCAAGCGAAGCACTGACCCAATGTTCCAGTCAGAGCCGGCGCCTCCTACTAATTTCATCCCAAATTAAGTGAAATTACACATTAACACCAATCTTCAAAACGACTCCTCAACATTCAGACATTATTATGCATAACTGAGGAAACTTGCGTCCCCTCAACATTTGAAGAAAGTCCATATCCAGAGAACTGTTGGTATGAGTCTGAAAAAACCTTAATGCACCCGGAAGATCAACGCATGGACAAGTGTTACAGTTGACAGTCATTAAATAAATCAAACCGATTTTCCCCTTCGCAGGTAGAAAACTGGCAGATTGAGTGGTGCAAAAATCTGATTTTTAAATTAACGAAGAAATAAGAAACTCATACAGGATGCGCTTGCGCGTCCGGTAGAACAAAGATGGCGGTACTTTTTACGTTTATTGAGCTGTTCTTAGGTAGAGTACTTTGAGAGTTGGGTAACATGAGACTCAGAAGACACCTCAGAGCGGCATCTATGAATTGACTTCCGGTTCCCATTTTATGGCCATACTAGTTTACAGACATCGAAAAAATTCTCGTAAACGATACAAACAGTCAAATAAATTTTTATTGTAATTGTGCTTTCCCAAATTAATATTTAGACAAATATGCAATACACAATTGTTCTGAATACATTTGGAATGAAATATGTTTAGTTTTTGTCTGTCAATTCAGTCTTAACATTCTACTTTGCCGAAAAAAAATATACTCCATTGGGGCCGCTTAGGGTTTAACTAGTACTATAATGTAGATTTAATTGTGTTTGCTGTATACCTTTTAATAATTATTCTCAACGGAAAGATATGTTTGTTTCAAATTTTTGAAAAGTTTGAATCGTGCTACTGAATTACTTGGGTTATGGTTTTAATATATGGCTGGGTTGATGTGTGGAGCTTCATGTTCAAGTATAAGTATGCTCTAATCAAAAATTACCATGGAATTAAATAAGATCAATTGGAATTTAAATAGATAAAGGTGACGAATTTACCTTGCTCATCAGAGGCAGCTGAGAATGGTTTTTCCTAAAGGGTGAGGTGTGGCTAAGTCATACAGGAAAGGGGACTGGGTGAAACATAGCTACTGGCCTGGGTCATATGTGCTTATGAAACTCGGCAAACTATGCTAACGTGTGTATTCTTTCATTTTAATTACTAGATCAGTATCCAAAGCTACTACAACTGGCCGAGCGCGCTTTGTTGTTTTTTTCTCAATATATTTCATTTGTTTTCCCGAACATTTTCTCGAATTCAAGAAATGTGA
>VNWY01001635.1:0-13020 GCA_009869845.1 Pseudachorutes palmiensis
CAGCGTCAAGCATTACAGCGTCTTCCTCAAAATCGCTGAAACTCATTTCCTAATGGTGTTTGTTGATTATGACCTGATTGACCTATGGATGGAGGTAAATCGATACGGACGACGTACAGAATACCAGTGCCGAAGAGTGACGAAGACGAAGGAGGCCTTGGGTTGGGCGTGCTGGACTGACAGTGAGTGACTTGACCTGCTCTGACCTGAAGAACAAATTGACAAAAACTAAAAATTTGGAAAATTCATCTCAAGTCAAATTCATAAAATTCCCTCACCGACTTGGAACTTCATCAGAGCCCTGCTAGATGGCTTTGCCACTCATAACCTCCATTCCAAATGACGCTTCAAAAATTCTAAAAATTTTAATTCTTTGACCTTTTGACCTTTCAAGTTTATAAAAGTTAAGTTTCAGTACCTACTGCACTGGTACTGCTTCCTGGATTCCAAACGAAGCTTCAAAAAACATATCCAACCTTTGAATTTCCTAAAAACTTAAACTGATGTCCTGAAGGATTTTACGACCAAAAATATTTTTATTAGACGCCCTTAAAATGCCATTTTCCAATCCCCGAATTCGGTAGAAGAATAACAATTTAAAATAGCGCTGAAAGTGTTCTCCTCCACGATGGCTTAATTGCAAAAATCCAAAATAAAATGGAAATAATTTGGCATAAAAATAACACCTGTGTACCCTGATGTGTCACAGAAGGTCCAATCACCGCATCACACAACATAAAAAACTTCACTAAACACACTAATTAAAACAGACTTAAATATACTACAAGTCAACTAACGTTTAGAACAGTGATTTTAAAATAACTAAAGTTGAACTTTTCTAAGGATGAACACGGGAAACACGGAGTTGTTTCTAATTCTGTGATTAAATACGAAACCAAGGTTTAGAACAGTGATTTTAAAATAACTAAAGTTGAACTTTTCTAAGGATGAACACGGGAAACACGGAGTTGTTTCTAATTCTGTGATTAAATACGAGAAAAATGCAGTGACGATGCAGTGTAAACCTGATTCAGTTCAGGTCGTTTGAACTTTTGACCCCGGAAACGCTTAATCCTAAACTTATACTAAGGATAGATTAAAGCTCATTTACATTTTGAATCCCATTCAATTAAAGCAGTCCACTCAAGTCCTGAGATCCTGAGAATATAAACCTCCCATGGATTGAAGGAATTCATGAATTAGCTAAGTTAATTAGTCACATAATCTTTGGTCAAATGACAAAAATAAAATTCACAAAATTCCCAGTCACAGCACCACTGGACAAGCACCAATTGACTAACAAAGTAAAATCAAAACTCTGCAAATCACATCCGCATAGGTCAAGTCGTGTCGTTTCAAACTACTGTAAATGCTTTGGCTGAAAACACGGACAGCACCATTAGCACTGAATATCTCACCAGAGAATAAATTAGTCTAATTTAGTCTAACTGTACATATCCCTACTCTATAAATAAATGCAGTTAAAATGATAAAACATGAGATGTTAAAATGTGAAAGATATCGAGTGATTCTCGTTGTCTCTCATCACTTCGTTACGGTGATGGGGGCGTGTCGTGCTTCCGTTTTTCTGCAATTCTAGGACTGGAGGACCAAGTGTTTGCCCTCCCACGTGCCTCCACTTGCCTTTCCAGAAGTTGAGGAGAGAGACGCTGTAGGTCTTGGTGTGGCGGGGAGAGCGAGCCTTGGCCCAAATGTTGCGGAGATCTGTCACCCCTGGTAGATGGGAAACCAGGATGCTGGAAATTGAGAGTGCGTAGTGGCCGTGGCTGTTGTTCAAAATTCTGTCCTGGGCTCAGTATAGCCATCCCATCAGCGACGACATTGACATAGCGACCAGGGTCTTGCGAAGAATGACGGATTTGCGCTGGAGCCGAGGAGGAAAGCTGATGTCCATATGAAAAAGTTGATGATCGTACTCTTGGTAGCAAGTGGGCTGTACCAGGGTTCTGAGCGTGATAAGTAAAGTCTCCCGCTGACATCCTCGTTGGGCTAGTCTGAGCCCTAGAAAATGGAGTCGGTGTACTCACTGCACCACCGAAGAATTGGTATCCAGCCTCCACTGCTTGAGCATCGTTGAACCGGAAAGGATAAGTGTTCGGAGATCGCTGGCTGTTCTCACGTCCTGCCCTCATTCTTGCTTGAGCGGAGGTGGAGGGGCGTGGTTTATCAGGACCCGGAACGTCAGACTCAGCAGGTGGAACAGCAGTGCATTTCCTGAAGTGTGTCTTCATGTTTGAGGATTGGCTAAAGGAAGCCATACACTTGGAACATTTGTACGGTTTGATCCCAGCGTGATGATTCAAGTGTGTCTTCAAATGATGGCTGGGAAAGATACAAAAACATTTTCATTTCCAAATCAAAATAGGTGCTAAATTGGGAATTACTTTTTGGAAAAGGATTTTCCGCAAATATCGCAATGGAACGGACGCAATCCCGTGTGTAGCCGCTAAAAGGAACAAAAACCAGAATGAAAATTGGGCTCATTGAATCCATAATGTTTATGTTCATTCATTTACCTGATGAAGCAACATGTTAGACCGATCTGCGAATGCTTTTCCACAAGTGTCACAATGGTACGGTCTCTCCCCCGTGTGGGTTCGCAAATGCTGCCTGAAACACGTCATCAAAATTATGGATTCAATTGGATGACGCCTGGGAAACTGAAGGTTAGAGGAGAGACTCCTCGACTGCACTTCCCCCGTTTCTCATTTACGTACGATCGATCCGAATTGATTTACCTGAGGAGCATTTTCCGACTAAACGCCTTCTCACAGAGATGACAGCCATGCGGCTTTACGCCAGTATGGATTCGCACGTGCATGTTGTAGGCGACGCGCTGATTAAATCGCTTCTCGCAGTACTCACACTGATACTCTTTTTCATTCCGGTGGATCTTGAGATGACTGCTCAAGTAACCTTTGTCGTTAAACTGAAAAACATAACAATTCCTTTAACTAAAGTCTCACTAATTGGCAATTAAACGGCAGTTAAAGCAGCAATAAACAACTTACTTGCTTGTGACAGATGGGACAGACACATGCAAACTGGGAAGTTCCTTCATGCCTGGAGCGATGATAACGGTAGTTTCTCAATTGACTAAAAACTTTCCCACAATCGAAGCATTGAAGCACTTTTTTGGGTGCTGTAAGGTCCCCGGTACTTCCTATAGAACTGATCGCGCCTGATGAGCCTTCAGCACTGCGGCATCCGGGGCCACGACAAAGCTGTGCCTGGCCGCTAGGCGGTGGTGAAAGCATTGGCCGAACTGCTCCTCGTGTCTCTTGAATCACGGAAAGTCGATTCTGCAACGTGACCACGGACATGGAGGCTGACCGCTCTCGTGACTGGTACTGAATTGGAGTAGGGCCCAGGGAATGAGGAGAAAGGCCCAGTAGTTGACTCCGTAGGACAGAGCCATCAGGAGGAGTCAAAAGAGAAGATGAGCCAGTTGTCAAGGGTCCAGGTTGGGCTGGTGACATGTGAGCCAGTGGAGTCATAACTGGACTAACGATTGGTGGCTGCTGTGTTAATACTGCATGATGCACTGGTGAGAAACCACTGGTGCTCGGGCAGTTGATATTAAGTCTTCTCACACGCTCCAAAGTCTCAGTCTCATCTCCGACACAGAGATTCAAGGGCTCTTCTTCGCAGATTTCAATGTTGTCATCTCGCTCATCCTCCTCTACGATTCCATGCACGAGCTCTGTCGTTCTGGGACCATGGGCTGCTCCCAGGTCAGAACCAGAAGGCGAAGCAGCAGTGCCGAAATCACTGGTTAAAGTTTCATCGCTTGACGCCGCTTGCATCGACATTCCGGCGCCATTTTCAGCTGTCTTCTGTCTCTCGTGGACCATCCTACGCTTTTTACCTGTAGCAAGGGAAATGAAGAATGAATTAAACAGCTTTGTTCCTTTGCCTCATCTAAAGTTCCAAACTCTTGAAAATCTCTTGGGAATAGAGACAGGAACATCCGGTGATTGAGTTGGAGCTCAATTAGGACAATTATACTCACCGAAAGGGCCTAGGTAGCAGTCAGGGTCAGGATTATTTGGGTCCCCATCAATTGATCCTTTTCGGCTAGCGTCCCGACTTGCATCGCTCCGCTCATCATCCTCAACGCCACCGCCATGAGCACTCATTTCATCAGACATGCTACTGGGCGGACGAACGTTTAGGCTCTCCATATGGTCCCGCAAATCTCCCTGAAATCGCAGAAACAAAGCATCGTTATACATACGAGATCCGTCCACTGGATTAATCCAAATGAAAACTGATTTAACTTTCATTATGGGACAAATCAACTGGAAAAATTATGAACGGCGGTCACAGTGGCCATTACGTTCACCCCGGTATTGTTTAATTCTCAAGTTACTACATCAGCCCTGCCATCATTTTTGTGGCCCTTTCTTTGAGAAAGGCTTTATGCTTATTTATGGGCCTGTTTGAGCCGTTGTTTAGAAAACGTAAACAAGGAATTCCTGATGAAGACCGAAAAGGGACGGATAAAGTTTTTGCAATTGAATTTCCATTCTGAGCTTTCAAAGGCTTTCCATGAAAAAAACGGGAGAGGATACGGGACATCGCAAAAGAAAGGCCTTCAAGAAGGATGAACCCTTGTAGAGCAAATGCCCTTGAAATTGTAAATGCATTTCTACTTTCAAAAGCGACTCGTCCCTTTCTTACAAAAATAAAACTAATTCGGATTCATAAAATGGGAAATGGAAGTTCAAAGCAAGGAAGAATTTTGCACCTGCGAAGAGAGAGTGGAGTTCCAACCGGAAAGCAGCCTTGTGATTGGATAAGGACGCGTCCCTGACGTGGTACTTGAGTAAGTATGACTTCGTTGCCTGTAGTAACCTCCACTCCCACTGGTCCCTGTCCCACTCGTCGTGACATTGACAAAGTGACCATTGAGGCTTGACATTGACTGGGCCAGTGAGATTGCGGCTGAGAATGAGTGACGTCTGGTTGGGGACGCGACCCCTGTCCCCGGGGTTAAGGACAAGAGTGACGACGATGAACAACTAAGGGATGAAGCAGGAGAGACAGGGCCAACTCTGAACCTTCTGAATTGGTCCACTGTCCCACTTTGACAAGCATGAAGATAATTCTCCAGCTCTTGTTTCAGATTTAAGCTAAAGACCTCACTCCCCCGGAGGGGTGGAGCATTTGAATAACTAAGGTCATCCAGGAGGTGACCGACGACGCTCGGAGGAGCAGCGGCGGTGGAACCGAGATTTTGTCTGTATCCATTTTTTTGGTAGTAAAGGGTATCGGACTTGAGGTATTCCACTGGGGAATTTGGCTGGGGGAAGAAGGGTTCATTCTTGACCTCAAGGTCATGGGCTCCGCGTGGGTACACTTCTGGATGATGAATGATAAATCCAGTGTTGCTGCCTGGTGGGTGGGAGGACGTTGGTTCGCTTAATCGCAGATTCCGTGTTGAGCGTTCAAATTCGTCGTCTTCCTCGTCTATCGTTGATGGCAGAGTCAGTTCTTGGGAATCCTAAAAATAAAAAGTCACAATTAGCGATGATGATCCTCACACTGAATGAGAAGTTTACAAAAACAACTAAACTAATGGTAAAAGGATTGGAATTTATCGTCGTTTAGAGTTGGCACAATTAGCTCAAATTAATTCAATCTTGAACTAGAACAAGTAGGGAGGTCATTGAATCCTTTAATTGTGGCAAATAAAAAAACCAGAACCTATCCCAATGAATTCCATCATTAAGACCAGACATCTCATAATTCTGCTGAGTAGGGGATAGTGGGGACGATTTTTGCAAAGGTTGCAAAAATGACGAGCCCTGTTCCAAGGGAGTCGATCGATCGCACATGTTCCTCTTTGCAAAATCCTACGAGCAAGGAGCATAGCATCGCTTCAGCGTCCTCATCCACCCATCGCCACAACCTGCCTCAACACCTTTACACTCAACAATACTTTTGACAAAACTTGTAAAAATGCTGCGCAGTTTGAGCCCGAACCTACCCAACAACTTGTGAGTAGTGTGACTTCCCAGCCGGTCCGCTCATTATGCCTTATGACTAGAACGTACTTATGACAAAAACGGCAATCATGGGGGAAGCATGTGATCCTATAGTTACACAAAGACTAGCCGTCTTCATCACAAAACGTTTCCATTTGGCAAACATGGCCTTGATGCCTCGAAACAACAACAACATAAACCCTTTGAGTCGACGTCTATCATCATCATCCACTCATTTCCAGCGTATAAAGCGAACAGAACGGGTTATTAGGATGAGAAGAATCGCTGACACTACGAGTTGCGCAATTTCCATATCTTCTAACCTTCCTCAACAAAGTCTAGAGTCGGATGTGCAAAATAGTCGATATTATGAATGCCAAAAATGTACCACACACCGCTTATAACTTTTGGTGGTTTGAGCAAATCATAAAGACCACGGACCAACGTCAAGGCACTTTTACAAAAACAACAAAGGACGTCACTAGAGTTATTGTGCAATAGCTTAATTCCTGGAATGAAAGCCCAACTTCCTACCTGCTGGACAATTGACCACTAAAAAGACCTTTATGTAGGGGCATGACGTTCAACTTAGTACTTGGTAAATCATAAATACATACCAGAGCATGCTCCATGATGACTAATCGTGGGGATGCGGCTGATGATGACTGTGAGTAATGGGAATGAACCGCAGGATGCTGCTGGAGGAGGCAACTCATCCCTACTTCGAAAAGGTTTCTTCAAAGTCCTTTGCACCGTTCTGGAACAGTGGCGAACATCAGTTATTTAGCAGCAAACGTTTTCAATGCTCATTGAATAAAATGGAGGACGCGGTCTTCACTTTTTATATGAAGAGTTTCGGACAGTACAGAGCTTGCTGATAACAAGTGTCAGTCAGTGTCCATCACAAAAGCACGATGTCAACACCGGTCACAGAGTCGATAAAAAGCCTAGATCCACTCCATTCCAGATCCAATATCCAATATTGACAGGCGTGTGTCAAGTCAACCTCATCGACCTAGATGACCAAAACCCACAAATGACAAAAGTAGAAGTTAGGAAAAGGGTACTTGTTATGAAGATACTGATAAGATACCTTTTACGTGTTAAATAACTTTCTCCAGTGATTTTTCCAATTCCCAGAGCCAGAGCACGAGACACTCTTGGTTTCTTACTGTAAGTATAAAATTATGTCCCAAGTGAGTGTCAGGTATTGCGACGGAGCTTGTTTCTCAGACATCCACCTCTCCTGGGTATCTTTGTGGTACTGAGTTCCGTGGCTGTATAATTTTGCACTGGAGCTCTTGTAGTCCGTGTTGTGCTAGGTTCAGGTCTGTCTGGAGCTTAGAGTGCCAATAGTGTGCCAAATTCGCTAGAAACTCGATGAATCCAAGACCTGCAAAAAGTCGTCTATTTTTGCAAAATGAAAAAGAGGAACGGAGCACACGCAGGACGCCCAACCCCCGACAAAACTTGCATTCCACGATTTCTGCAAAAAACCCCTTCTGCCTTTGTAACTAATTTTTTGCACACTAGCGAAAATTCCAGGCTCCATCTCCATCTCCCTCCTCGATTGTTGACAACTTGCAGTTTCTTTTTGTGACCTTGAATCCCAAAATCATAAAATCACAGACTGAAAGGGTTAATGAAATTTGCACAACAAAACAATACCTGAGAATTCAGCATGATTCCTTAGAACCTGAAATGGGATTCTTCGGAAGGAAATTCCGATAATTAAGGATACATAGACATTACATTGGGCAATAGCCTCCATAGCTATAAAACATTTTCATGCTTGTGCCAATTCTCATTGTGCAAAAAATGGCATATTATTCTCGAACCGTGATGAGAACATAACATAACGTCGTTGTATGCTGCTGCGTACGCCTGTGTTGTTATTTTTCTTAAATTAAACGTGTATTCCAATGATATTTGGACTTTTACTTAGTTAGGCAAGCCATTCTCCGTTCACCTAGGTAGTGTAGCCTTGGTGTATTGTACCTTTTGTGCTACGTGTAAACAGAAATTTGCCAAAAAAACTTGGGAATTTGCGTCTAAAGCAAGTTTGTAGAGGATATTTTTTTGTATCAAAATGGTCCATGCTTTATTCAAAGGAGATTCTGCTGGATGACGCCTACACTGGACTCTTCTATCTCGTAACTTGTTTTTCCTGGATGAAAACAAGGACATTGGGAAACAATGGATGTTACATTTACAGACTGGACAACTGGACAGTCTCCCTTGCATTTGGAAACTGGAGATCCATGGTCGCATGAGTGTATAACCACAGAAGACAGAGTTATAAGTACTGGACAACCTTCCACCTTCATATAATTTCTGGTCACCGCAGATACCCGGGATGAAATGACTAAATATGATACCGAGAAACTTCGGTTTAATAATAACCCACCCACAAAGGAACTACTGCCTCAGCGACTACACTAAGGGGGTGGATATGACAAAGCATCGCTGGAAGAGTTGCTGGATGAATGACTCTTTGTCATATTTTGTTACACAGCCATGTCAATAACAATTTGATGTAAGCTCATGGACAAACTCCTACACTCCTAGGGTTAGCTCTCCAGGAAATTATTGAGCAAGCATGTTTTCCATCCAACCTCTTCTGGACCAAATTGGCAACCCAATTTGGAAATCACGGAGCGTTTATACACACGTCAATCACCAAACACAATGCAAAGCAAAGCCTTAGTTGCTAGAGGTCTCTCTGAGGTGGAATTAATGAATGAATATTAAAAACGTGACGCTCCAGAGTCACACCGCAAGCATAAATGCTTAGTCACTCAAGGAAAAAATTGGTTCCTGGAGATTTCCAGTGTGATTTGGGCTTGGGACTGTCTGGAATCATTTCTGATTTTCCGTTGCGCTCATTGTAAAAGTTTTCCTTTTGAGTTCAGACGGTTGTTCCACTTTGGCTTTAATGATGATTAACTTTGATCATTTCCTGAGGAATAATTCATGACGTGTTTTTGTTTATGTGTTCATACGGAGATAAACAACTTCAAGGACACGGGGGATGAGAACCTGTCTACCCCCCGATTTTACTAGGCCAAACACACCTTTCAAGCCTCCTTAATTATTAAACTTTTGGCTTCAGTTTCGGAGAAAAACAATCCCGGGTATTATTATTTTGTGTCATTATTCTCCCTTACTGGGGAAAGCCATTCAATCCCTAATTTCAACCGTCGACACCGATTTTACGACGTAGTATAAAATTCGATTCCATCCCAGTTTCCAAGTAGCTTTGGAAATTCCATTTTGGAAGCTTCCTGGTCGTGGACCATGTCACGTTTCTGCGAATTGGGATGATCATGATGGAAATTTTTGGCAGCAAGCCAAAGTTTTTTGTGCAAGCTCGTCTGGGAGAGGCAAATGGCAAAAGGGAAATGGCTACGGAGCATGCACGTCTAGCAGGTGGGACTTGACAGCAAGTCACCGTTTCATCCGACACTTCCCAAGGGCACTTTGCCTTTATCGATTGTTAATCTCAACGGTACTCCATGGTACTCCAGAGTACACTAAAATATGCTAAAGGGTAAAGGTCAGCAAGAGACGTTTTTGTCTAAGACCCGACGAAAGCAAAGCCTGAAATCCTCATCCATCTCTTTCTTTATTGGCTTAAATCAATAGCCCCCGTCTGGCTTTCACTATAATCAAATATTAAAGCTAGAAAAAAAAACTTTCCATATTGGAGAAAGCTGTAGAAAGCCCGATGCTCAGAAAAACGTAAACAAGAGCTTTACTGCTTATTTGCAAGCACATTTTGTCATTTCATTGTCAACATTGAATTCCGAAAACATTCAGAATTTATACCCATATAGCGCATGAAGAGTTCCTCGTTTTCAATGTTCAATAATCCATTATACCATTGAGGGACGGGATTACCCTAGTTTGTCCAGGAAAAACAAGTCTCGAACTAAAGGCTTGGACTTCCATGGGATGGACATCATAACATAATAACAACTTCTGAAGAGTGAGGGGTGGACAAGGTCAACTTTGGAAAAAAGAATGGGGCTGAATGTCAATAATTTGAGCAACAGGGTACGCTGAGTCCAAAACCAAGTGACGCCCGATGACCTTCATGCTTTCAGCTAACAACACGATAAAAATGAATTGTTGACACATGTGAGAAGTGTAGGAAATGGAACAAGCCAATTGTCAGTGCAAACGGAAAATTTTCAGACCAATGAAACCTGGAAGCGTTTTTTTGCATAGGAAGTCTCTGGAAACCTTATTCCATGCAAATCCAGCTTCTGCTTCAATCTCTTGTGAATGACATTTGACCTCTTCCTCTTACCCTGGTTGACCAGATCATAAAATGCATTTTCATTAACACGTCTCTGCGATTTAACCACTCACCTTCTACCTCATGAATAAACCAGAATTGAGCCAAGTGTTTATCGCAGAATCGTATTAATTATGCTCATGTAAACGTAGGAATTTCTAAGTTGCTTATGCAATGGACCTGTTCCGTCGGGGTCAACGAGATCATTCAGACATTGCTAATCATTGACCCTGAACTTCTCCACAGGAGGCTACAGGGAACGAGCTACAGAATATTATTGCGTTAATATTTCACTTGCTACTCATGACCAATTTGACCCCGACAGGGAATAGGGAAAACTCCATTTTTCCATTCTGCAAGGTAAGCTTCATCGCAGTTTAAATATTTGCATTGTGAGCTATTGTTAATCCTTTTGAACACATAGTGTGACTCTCATCCTTACACGTGCCGTGGATTTTTTGTCTGCGAGTGATTGAATGAAAGTCCATGGCCAAATGATCTGACAAACGTCATTAAATTCAGTGCCTTTTGGGTTTCAGGGAACCTTGCTTTGTAACTTCCTAAGGTCAACTTCATTCCGTCTAGTTGTGTAACCAGTATCGTTGAGATTACAATTATCATTCTTCCACAGACTGCAGGAGGCTGTTAATCCCAATCAAACAGGAATGCTCTAGATGTTGATTTTGTCCCGATTGTGATTGGAAGTTCACCAACAATTTCCTCCTCCCTCAATCCTTCGACGGAGACATGAATCTAAAGTAAAAGTTAGATGCATTGTGTATTTAGGAAGGAATTTCTCTGGAAATTACCGCAATAAAATATTTCAGAGCCATATTGGGAACATGACAGCCGAAATCTGTCGGAGGCATGTCAAGCGGAATCCTGTGAGTACTTCCGGTCCAATGCTTGACCTCACCTGGATTCACAGCTTGCTCATTCAACGCTTTCCTCATTACAATTTTTGGAAAGGACAGAGTAATCCCTTCAGCGAAGAAAGTGCAATCCTACAAAGCTAAAATAAGAATGGACGCCATCATTTAAGTTGGAAGAGCGCGTACTTGGACCAGATGGATTTCAGCGATGGCTAAAGCCTTCCTAGAGAGATTCTTCACAGCCCATACAAAGTTAATTGGCTCCCCGGTCAGATATTCGGTTTTGTTGATTTGCAATTGGATCTTAACTTCTTGTTTCTTGACGCACATCCACCGTGGGAGGACTTTCTCCAACTCCAAGTTATTCTGGGTAAGGCCTTCATCGGAGAAGGAAAGGTCGAGCATTCCTCTGACATCAAAATGACGCTCGGCAATGACCTTCCTAGGGCTGACGTTATTGGTCACTCTAATGACGTAACGGACACTGCCATGCTCGCTTTCAAAGGATGACGGGAGTCTCGAAGGGAGGTGAAAGGAAAAGGGATAATTGTGATTCCCAGGCGCTAATTGCAGTTCCGATTGGGCTAGAATTATGTGCTCATTAATCAAAAGGTCGATCGATGATGTTTTAATTTTATCTTTACTATAATCCCCCAGGACGTAGCGGAAGTGCTCAAAGATTCTTTCTTCGCTTTTAGAGAGACCATCGGGTTTCTCGGTGAAAGCATGGAAACCCTGTTGGAACTGAACTCTGGAAATGCCTTGGCAGGAAACCACAATTCCTGGAAGGCAATTTGCGCAAGCAGACAGAAATTATTACTGAAATCTTCTTTTTTCCAAGTTTTACCTCTGGTTGTAATAGCTTGATGGACTTTCAAAGTAACCGTTCCAGGAACAACATCCCCCGGTGAAAACACTTTCTTCTCATTAGCAAACTCAATGTGGTAATCCTTAGCATTCATAATTCAACGTTCAAAGGAGAAATTAGCAGAAATTGGTTCAATTTGTGTCAACGTTTGTCTCATATTTAAAAGCGTTCAAAGTTTCCGTTGCCAAGGGTCGGGTGGCTTCCTGCTTCGACATCCGGAATCCTTCAGTTTCCTGTAGTAGCCCATGAGCTATGTACATTTTTAAAATACAAATGCGGTTGTCTCTGGAAGCTAATTGATGAATTCATTCAGACTAAACGAATCGATATGCCTCGTCCATTCAGCCTTAGTTTGTTTAATTCTTTCAATTTTCCAAAAGACTTATCCAGAAGGCTTATCTACCAGAAAGCCTGTTGTGCAATAAACTGATTTGATTAGGAACTAGTCCACCACTGATTACAAGTTGACCGAGTACTGTTGTTTTAGCTGCGATTAACCTACTAAACTCCGAACATGAAAATCCCCACAGTTCTACGCAGTCTCACGTCCGGTGAAGGAGAATTCAGCCATAAACCTGAGCCACAACGTATGTTTTGACCTGTCAATGTCTACCTGTGACATTAATTGGTCCCGTTCGAATGTTTACCCGGGTGAAAGTGACATTGATATGCAGTTTCCTATGCATTGGATACTTTGTGTGTTACATCCTACTCGCTTCTGAGACTAGTAATGGCGTAGGTCTCCAACGTTTTGATGTTAGGTAATTTTCAGGCTACAGCCAATGTGCTTTTGATAATGAGTAATTGGTTTGTTTTAGCAAAGTGAATGAATACATTCTTGACACGCCATTTTGTCGCATTCCTCGGACACCGATATTCCCAGATTATTACAAGAGAAACTGGCAAAGAGAAAACGTCCCTGACTGCAGTTTTGAGGAACTTCTTGGACGAATCAGACCTGATGGAAAC
>VNWY01001636.1:0-12998 GCA_009869845.1 Pseudachorutes palmiensis
AGTATCCTAGCCGTATGCTATCCACACTTCATTCTATTCCATCAAAAGACAAAGGAACAGGGCGCATGCCCAATACAACTGCAAATATCCACCACACTCGTCTCCACTCCATGACCAATGAAAGGCAGCCATCAATGACCACACTTACGCTCCTCCTGTGTCATCACACTTCTTCCTTTACAGATTTCCAGAGTCCAGACTGTGCACTGGTCCCTTGACCAGACTTGACCTCTGACACTCAAGGAACAACTAAAGACAAACTTAACTTAACTCAATACTATCAGTCATTCCTTATTATCCAGTACTTGCTAATTCATTTGTTAATTGCACAGAAATCGGCTCCGATCGATCCACACACAGCCATAACCTCTCGCCCATAAAGATCTCTTTCAGTTTGGATTTCTTCTTGAATGTTGAAGTATGATTTCAAGAGTATTGCCTGTACTGCTAACCAATCATTCTGTAGTTTATTTTGGATAGGAAAAAATTGAAACCAGAAAAACAGGAGTGGAACCGATGCAATTAGTTCCGCGAACCCGGAGATTTCTATGTATTTCTTTACATGTGACCAAAACGGCAGAAGGAAAAGGAGTTTTCATAAAAGAATTTCTGATTTTCCTCAAAGCGTATAGAACGTGAAAGGACATTTTTGAACATCTTGGGTGATTTTTGTTACTAATTTTGCACGGTTGATCCAAGGTGAATTCATTCTGTGAACCGATGAAGGACCAGATGCTCCTCAATCTATCAAAAACTGTCATTCCTATTGACGCTTTTTAAAATATTTTAAAAAGTTTAAAAAGCTAGAGTTTCAGTATGCGTGTCATAAATTATTACAGATTATACTGCAAAAGGGAATTGAAAAGATCAGAAGGGGTCTTGGGATTTGATCCTGACAATTCTCAGATCGTCTCGTGCAGAAAATTGTTCCTGCAAGACTTATTGAACAATGAAGCATGCATTCAAATTTACAAAATTGCCGTGCTAGCTTTGCAAGTTTTTTCTCATCTCTGCTCTGGTGACATTAAAAATACAAGAGTATGCTACGCATACACATTATACGCAAAGAGCGTAGATACACACGCGACCGGATATGGCGACAGGTCATTGAATTTTGCACTTTTTATGGACACAGTGGTTTCCTTTCTATAAACTTAATCAAATAATTACTCATGAAAACAATTTTCAGAAAATTCAATTTGCCAGGAAATAATTACAGACACTCACGCATTATAATTTTGATAAATGTTTCTAAACGTCCCGTTGAACGAAGGGATATGTAGGAATTCACATGACCTCAAAGGAGTCTCACACTGTGCTAAATTCCCCATTTATAATCCCAAAGTTACAACCTGATGGGAGCATTAATAAGTATTTTGAGCTTCTCAATCTTTCTAAATTGTTTGTAATTAATGCAGTTAAGTCATTCCAGGGTGGTAATAAACCGCTTAAACATCGTTATCACGTTTGGATAGAGAGCCAGATGGGCACGCTCGATTCAAAATACCTGAAAATTAATCGAAAGTAATTACTCAGGTTGAGAATTAATCGATTTACAAGGTAATTGGATACGTTTGTATTAACCAAAAAAATGCTTCATCTCACAAAACTGACGAAAGGCTAAGGTATGGAAAAAGAGGTGAGTTCTGACGTGAGGAAATTTTGGACGGCGTTAACGTCAATTCTGAGAGGCGTGGTTGTGACTTATGTTTATTCCCAAGTGACAAAGGACATCGAATGACCAACGATCAGGTTGAGAATGATGTTGTTTTTGCATGGAATTCTTTTGTGTGTTTAGGTAAAATAGGAGGGTACAAGTGTACAGAATTCTTTTCTTTTTAAAAGTGATATTTGATAGAAATCTTTGCACTTGGACATGTTAAAACTAAAGTCATTAATCAATCGGATAGGAGGGCGTTAAAGGAAACTTTATTCTTAACTTGTTACAACTTGGCAAGATTTGCATTGATAGAATGAAAGGGAAAGTATCAGGTATACCATTACGAAACAACATTTAAATTCCACAGTGTCCGTAATGACTTTGGATGAAAAAGTAGTGGGCAGTTCCCTTCTGTCCTGTACTGATAAATCACCACTTATCAATGTCCAGCGAAGCGTCATTATCATTAGCCAAAACCACGAAGCAAAACGATATTTTCAGACTTTGCAATCGTACATAACGTCCATGAGGCCATGACTGACGGATCGTAATAATTGAAGCATTTGAACCTACGTTTCTAAAACAGACCGTTTTTGTCCGTTTTGGTTTTATTAAACGGCGTCAGTTTTAGGCCAAAATGAAATCCCTCGATGTCACAACCCTAAGCTAAATGCGACTTTGCTTAAAATCGTAATTTGAGCCTGGAGTGACATGGATACTGGAGAAGGGATGAATGTACAAAAAGTTTGGATTTTTTCCATTAAGGGATCCTTCCCTTTTTCATCATCCCCGTGTTTACTTCCCAGGCGTGTACGATGAAAAAGTAAACAGAAATCCTTTAGTTCATAATGCATTAGAGGATTAAATCTTCTGCTACAGTTTGGAAATCCTTTCATAAAGCTTCTGGGTCAATTAAGGGCTCCTCCAGGTACGCTTGGGACTTGGAAGGAAAGAGTGGCTATTAAAAACGACAGAGTGAAGAAGGGTTTCGGATTACTTAAACATTTGGGATGTTTTATTCAGTTTCCGAAAAATGAGCCTTCTCCATTTCATTTCCTTTATTGAAGGGCCCCTTTCTCGTCCATCTGTCACTGAGATCATCACGTGTGGAAAAATAAAAAGCAAGTGTGCATCAAGGAATGAAGAATCTAGATGACGTTTACCAAATTTTAGTGAATGAACATGGACGAATCAGAATTAGGCAGATAGGTCTAATGTCGATATCCACGTATACGTAGTGGTTTTCTGTTTATACATGGCTGCCCATTTTCCGTTTTACAAAATAAGACCCTGCACTAGTTTAAATTGTCCCTTGGCTGGTCCCTGGTGAAATTGACGTTAAGAATTGATCCTAATCTGGATGAGAAAGGCCCGTCATTCCTGGAATGAAATACGGGAGCGGAGATGAAAGTATCTTTTTGAAAGCCCGGAGAAGGGCATAAGGACAAGTTTAATAATACTGGAGCAGCTTTGCATGTTGTTGCTTGGTTTTATTTCTATTGTTTTCTTGTTAAGTTTTATCAGGAAACTCATAAAATGATCTGACGTCTTTGTTTCCCTTTGAAAGAAGAAATATCACCGGATGATTTTCTAGTGCTGGGACGATTCTGAGCTTTGAAAAAGAAGGATGATGGGGGACTTGACATATTCCCGAGTTTTAAGGTCCTGGACTAAAAAAGTTGGAGATAGGAAGAGACAAACGATCAGAACAAATAAGAGTCCTTAACAAAAACAAAATGGATGGGTACTTGAGGGGAGATTAAAATCTTATGAGAGCTACGAAAAGCGACGCTCCTGCGGTACATCTAAGTGTCATTCTTTTTCCAACTTTGGAAATAAAATTTGGAATACCGAGTCTACCCTGACAGTGGGAATTTTTAATGCAATTTCTCAATGATATTTACACATAAATTGCTTCCGCACTTGGGATAAAAATGAGCAATTTTTAAATATGGCGATTGACACAGAGTGACGCCACTTGGAATTTCATCTTCTCAGACGCAAGGAAAGAAATTAATAAAAGATTTTTATAAATATCCATTGGTACGTAGCGAATGCGTTTCTGAATGTGGCAATGAAATTCCATCTTTGTTTTAAATCTAAGACCACGGAAGTGATGAGGGATTAGGACGTGGCCACGAGGTTAAGAAAACGAAAGTAAACATTGACATTGCCATCAAGGGTTTAAGCAAATGGAAAATGGTAAACCTGAAGTCATCGCTTCATCGCCGCCACCACCACTTTCCAATTTCCTGAATACCCATTATGTACCTCATTCCCTTGCAACTCCAGTGGTGACACATTTATAGAGAAAGGGACACGTCCATTTCCCGTGTCTCGATGTCAACTTTCCCGTAAAGCTAGCGGAAAAGGCGAAAAGTTAAGAAGGATTCGGAAAGCATTCATCCACGCATGGCGTCGCCGAGCCTTGTTGTCTCTCTAATCTGAACTTGTTGTGCTTCCTTGAAGAGGGTACTCTTCCACTTGAAAACTTAAGGACCCCAAAATCGGTTCCTAAGTGCCCACCACCAGTCCCTATATACACATCCAAGAATGAAATCGAAAGAGACAGACGTTGATCCATTCTTTCCTTTATAAGGATAAGACCTTTGTGGATGAGTGGCTCTGAGTAGGATGACATGGGCTTTGTTTCTGCGTTTCGACTCAAATCTAAAATGAAAATAATATGCAATTAAGGAGCAAAGGTCAACAGGTAAATCCTGGGACTCCTGTCAACTTTCCGACGACGACAATGTCTGCCGTGGAGGCTCCATTGGAAGACGACTAAAGTTCTCAAGTGGTGGTGGCCAAAAGCTGTCATCTAGACCCTTCTTGACGTTTGAGATCCATGTTGTGACGGTAAAAGACAATACAACGGGATAAGCTGGAATTCATCAAATGACATTTTGACACGATGGACAGGACCTACCTATGCGAAGGCAAAGAGTTCCTAGGAAGCCCCACTCCTTGGGTATGAAGCTATGGGAAAAATTAGATCAGAAAAGTCAGCCATCTTGTCCTCTAAACTGTAGCTCTTGATTGATGGCTCCGATGAACTGAGACGATAAGCAAACTGTCACGTTCATTGATCATCCAGATTCGGATTGATCTTTATGCTAATCACGTGATCAATGCTCCCTGTATTTTATTTGGTTGAAGCCCCCAGTCAGAATCATTTTGCAAGTGTGCTTCTATTGTCTTTATTCAGTCCCTGATAATTTATCACCAAGACCAAAGAAGGCATTGGCTGTAGATGGATAATCGAATTCAGCTTCCCATTCAGAAGTCACCTCCTTGTATTCCTCTTCGAATCCATTGACATGACATGGACTTGATTGTGATCTTGTCAGAGCGTCAAGTCAAAGGAGATAAAGGTGTGTGGAGTTTGGACTTTTGAATGCTACATTCACATCTTCAACGATTGGAAAAGGAGATTCAATCACTTCAGCCACCTTTCCATAATCACATAACAAACAATCAAAAAGTAGCCAAGCCCTTCTTCGTGGCTTTGTTCTGGACCTGCCTTTCAACTCTTTCAAAGTTCAACAATACAAAATGCTCCAGTCAAAAAGCTCCAGCCACCAGAAGGCTGTCAGAGCTTCAAACTCTGCTGCTAACTGCTCCAAAAGCAATTTGAATTGGAAATAACGATAATTCCAATCCATAACTCAATTCAAACGGAAGTGTACAAATGACTTTTAATTCGAAGCCGCTACACGTTAAAAAAGCTTTAGTTTAGAGCTAAAGGATTTTGAGTAAAGTTGATTCCACCGAATATTAAAATTGTCTGAAATTGTGTCTATTTCCGAAGCCCTTTGGTAAAAGCTATCATGTACCCTATGCGTTTCCTTCCAGTCGTAATTGCACTGCGTAAAATTACGTTTCCCTTGACTCTGCATTTAGTACCGTAGCACGGTGCCTCTGATTCCAATTGGAATCCCTTTTGGAACCCCCATGGGGCTCGATCCAAAAATCTCATTGTAGTTTTGGAAACAAACTCCAGCGTCCTGCTGTGCCTCTTCTCACCCCCACAGATCGCTGCTTCCAGCCAGCTTGTATACACTGGAAACACACTTTCAGCCCCTTCTTATAAATGGCTGTGCGATGTTAAAAGTCAAGGGAGTGAGCAGAGTGGTTAGGTTTTAATCATAATTCCTAAAATCTCCATCATTCAAAGGGGCTGGTCTGAAGCCCCAGTAGAGTAAAGACGATGATCGTTGGAGCAATGCTTGGTGATTAATTACGCTGCTGGAGGAGCACATACGTAATGAACGAGGAATCCTGAACATGTCCAAAGTAACAATCCTTCAGTAGTATTTATAAAAGGGACGACGGAACAATGTTCTTCGCACTTCCCTTTCAATATCTCCCTTGTCCAAAAGGGCTCTCATCACTTTCATAAATTATGAACGAATCCTATTTGTAATGTTGCAGCTCAGACTTATAATTAACACACACATACCATTCAGGCACAGGTGTAATTACGGCTTAGGCTAATTAGCACATACAGAAATGCCATCGCATCGTCCGGCGCCACTAAGGAATCACCACTACTGGAAATCCTTGTCCGGGCATCGAGGGAAAGTGCTTCGGGAAAACGAAAGCTGAAAGTGCAGTTGCATTCAGCCGGGAGAGGCGATTATTTTTATTTCTGGCGTTAAAGTTCTTCAAGGGCGTCATAAAACGCAAGTGCGTGAAATAAAGTGTGCGTGTGGATGTAATTGCACACCATCCATCCAATAGGCGATATTGCATTTTATTACTTCAACATTATTGCAAATATGGAGGAAAGGAAGCCATTTATTTCCGAAGAAGAATGTCGAGCTTGTTCGCTTTCTCTTCCTTGGAAATGATGCTTTCACTCACAGTGGGGAATTAATGGCACTTTTTAATTACAGCAGCTCATTTTGTCAGTTAATTTCTTCTATTGTGAGACCACACCAGGCTATTTGGTGATGACATGATGAGGGATGATCATCCCCCCTTCCAATGTCAAATTCACACCACCATAACAATGTATTTGTCATTAAAAAATTCTGCAAATTCATTTCCGAAACGGCCTTGATGGCCATACATGAAGAAATGCCAAGTTTTCTACTCATGATCTACACCCCTCAAAGTGAAATGACTTCCCGTGGCGATGATCAATAATAAACCGAATCGGATCTTGTATTATCTCAAATTGAAGTTTATATAAATTGAGCTTGGGATGAGAAAAACAGGAAGGGACTTGGGGAGTACCGCATTCATCCATCTTCGTCAATCTATCAAAGTCGGAGGTTTTAGGGTTGAGTAAGTCCCGGGTAGACAGGAGACAGCGGGGGTGAGAAGGAACTTTACAGCTATGAAAATCCAATCTAGAACCTTGATCTTGATAATTGGACTTGCGCTCAATTGCTTTCCAACAGATACATGGGGATGATTCTCTGAGGTAAACGTTGGAATCCATTTCCTTGATGAATCTACAGGTGGATGAATCTGCCTTGTGGTTCATTTCGTAAAAGGGAATTAGCCTAAATGTGTCTTCCGGGTGTGGAAAACAATTAAAAACGACACAGCGGTGGCCCCACTGATTGGAGATCTGTGGATAAAGGAAATTCACAAGGGAATTCAAAGCTAAATCCACATTCTGAAAGTCTTAAAAGTACCCTGAAATAAATACTTTTTTTAAGTGTAGCACCACGGGTTTATTCTTGCCCTAAAACTGCCTTAAAGCAAAGCGTTTCCAGAGCACACTGCAGAGTACAGTATTGACAACGCTTTCTTGAAGCGTATGGAGCAGCGTGTGTAAGCTGATGAGAAGCGCCGTCCATTGTTACACCAAAGCGTGCGGTGAGCGCTTATGATTGGCAGGAGCTAGAGAATATGGACATGACAATCCTCCATTGTTGAAGATACCGGAGGCATATTTTGAGTTGATCTCATACTGTGAAACAATTAGGCTCGTGATTTACATGGGATGAAGTCACAAAGAATGACTTTACACACGTGAAACTCAACCTTTCATAGGGGCATAAGGCATAAGGAGAGAAAATTCATTCGCTTAAGCCTTCGTTTGATTAGCATAATTCTCGTTTCAAGACGTTCAGAAACGAAAGTGAAAAAATCTCTCGTGAAAAGGAAGATTTAATGCTTTAAAACTACAGATGTACATATTAAAGTAAAAATACACGTTTTGATGGTGAAATTAATTGTTAAAAGTCAAAAGTTGGATATCAAAAGGTGACCCTAAACAGGGGTCAACTAAAATTGAAAACGTATTTGGGAAATGTAGAGTAGTTTTAGAGTTATTCATGTTTATCTGTGAATTTTCTGGTTTCCCTACTAAACTTGACCACTGTTAGGAGAGGGATGGTGGTTGTGTCAGTCCTAGGCCCCACTCCACCGCCTCCCGACGTCCCCGACGACGCCATTGATCGTGGCCAGGGGAGGGTCCTTGAGGGCGAAGGCTGACTGAAGCTGGGGCAATACATACCCCCACTTCGCCTTCGGAAGGTGGTGGAGGTTAAGGGGTAAGGGGTGGAGGGAGTCTAAAGGGACTCTCAGGTGGGCCTTCCACAGTCCATCATTCATTCCTCGGATGTGGATTTCCCCCAAACCCTCCCACGGAGACTGCGGGTCGGTCTAGGAAGTGGGTTCACCAGCGACGGGGGTCATCAGCCTCAGATCCAACTCCCCGCCGGAAGTGTGGAGGTGTACAGAGAAGGGAATCCACGTCCCGAGCACATCCAACGGGTGACAAACGCGTTCTCAAAAGGTCACAGCTCACAAGGCTTCTGCTTCTTCATTGTTAAGCAAGAGCAGGGTTCCTTGAGCAAGAGTTGCTTTTCCATTACAATTCTCCAGAATCTTGACGGTCTCCGCTTCCCGTGGTCAATGCAAGCTGGAGGAAGAACAACGTAACTGTGAAGTTCTTGATTTCGTATTGTTGAAAGTAATTTTTGAGTAAACGGCGTCACGCAATGGCAACTTTGTAAGTAACGATGGACGTTGATGATGTAATAAAACAATGAAGGTTTAAACTGGTTACTGGTCCTTGTAAAAATCAAAGTTATTATCCTGAATTGAACTAACAGTAAAATTAATAGTTGAAGATTTGGAGTTTCAGGGTGGTCAGACAGGCCCTAGAGAATCCCGTCGTTGGACTGGACACTTCAATCTTTTGTTATGCAATATCCCCCATCCGAATCCTTAATTGCACTAATTTGTCTCTTCCCTTTCACCTTCATCTTGACTTCCAGGTCCACCAACCTTCCATTGTTGTTGACTCGGAATGACTTCAGCTTGGCCGATCAATCAAGTCCCACATTCTTGACAGTTTCATCTCTTCACGCTGAATCAAGGAAGCCACTCGTCTTTATTAAATGCAATTTACTCGTTTTTGTCTGGTCTATGGAGTCGTTCTCCGTCGCATATTTGGAAGAGACATTGTTCAGCCGGAGAAGGAAAGCAGAGCTTATAATTGTGTCTAAATAATACACAGCCTGCGTGGAGATGTTTACTTTTAATTTGTGTTTGTGCAAGGGCGATGGAGAGATCTGGAGACGTGCATAATACAATCAAGTCAAGATCAAAATGCAAACAAATTAAAAAGGAAAGTAGCTTGTTATACCAGAGGAGGAGCGAGTTAGTTCCTAACCGGCTTTTCAGAATAAATGAAACTTTTTGTGTTGCTTGCATTATGAATTAGGGAGCTTTAGGGAGACTAATTCCATCACGGAATGAATGAATTGGACTCCAGTTCTTTCGCTGCTAACTGCTCTGCTTTGGGTATGCAAATAAAACAAGTTCCAGTGAAAGTCAGTGAGAGTGAGGGCGATAATTAATTGGACAAACCACTCTCAACCGGCGAATTAAAGCGTGTGGAGATTATTCACCAAACTGCGTCTTAACTTTTATTGCCAAATTGCATACTTTTAAATTGCGAAGCGGCGTTGAAATCTTACATCAACTAGACAGATTTAACAACTGTTGCTTTCTCCACTTTCACTCTGCAAAATAACTTTTTTTAAGCATTCACCTTGGATCCTTTGGGGGACTTCAAGTTCATTTTCGTTATTCAGAGCTGACAGGATAAAGAGAATTTGTTAATAACAATGTTTGACTTAGGCTGATGAGAGCTGAGGATTTGGAATTTCCAAGCTGGAATCGGATTTGCCAGAAGCTTAGAAATTCCCAATAGGGAAGAAGGAAGGGCAATTCATCGGAATATCAAAGGAAGAACATCCTTGGTTATACGGGGAGATTAATTCTGAAGCAATAGGAAGTGACAACCAATATTCTTTGCATCAATTCATCGGAATAATGAGCAACTCGTAGTCAACCCTAGTGGAAATATGACGTCAGACAAGGGGATTTTTGGGAAAACATGCATCCAGAAACACGATTGAATCCAGGTCATTCAAGCTGAAATTTTATTTCCAATCCTTTCCTGATTGTTCGTTTGCAGAGTCATTTCGAGAGGAAATTCAGGCTCACGCTGCTGGAAATCTCTACCAAGGAAACGGAACAACGTTGTCCAAATACTAGCAAACCAATGTGCCGAATGTTCTGGCATCGTCTACTGGCCATCCAACTGCTGATTAATTAATTAAACGTGTGATCCAATTGCTAATTTTTTGATCGTCGTCGTCTACCATTTTGAGATTCTTACGATGCGCGGGTGCTGGAAGGCTTTTAAGAAACTCTGGCGAACAAACAAAGGCAGCTGGGCGTACGAACTATCGGAATTAGAATTTGGAGATGTCCGGAATACACCAGTGACGTATGCGAATCCGTGCTTATGTTGCTTCAAAACTGTGGGGATCGGATGCCGGGCTATGACAATTGCAGACATTTTTGTAAGTTCCAGTGAAAAGTTTGGTAGCAATGGCGGCTCCAGTAAACGTTATTTTCCAGTTGCACATCTTTCTTCCACTGGTGGCGATGTCCAGGCTGATCTGGGTAGATGGAGCTGAGGTTCAAGGCAAGTCGGAAATCAACCAATCCCTGATCACCTTGACTTTTCTAATCGATGTATTTACGATATTTCAGATGTTGCCTTAATCACAACAGCCTGGATGCTATCAATCTTTTGTATAATTCTTGACCTCATAATCCTTCACGGGATTACCAATTGTGTAAGCTTTAAGCAGACAATGCTTCCCTACCTACCTATTGATTTTATTTTGTGTTCCAGATCACCCGGAGAAAATACTGGACGGTCTTGTTCCTGTGGCTGGTGATGCATCTCGTCAATTATGTCGCTTGGGTTGTCATGATGCTCTTTGCTGTCGAGTACTTGACCTTTGGACGGGAGCCATTGCGGAAGTTTCAGCCAGGAGCGAGGCTCACGGTGACATTGCAATTCTCCTTGGAACTGTTGGCTGTCGCCGCAGTGTACGTTTGGTTCATGTGGATCATGATTGCATTTATGCACTTCCTCAAGAATCATCATCACCGCTCCAAGCGTCTGGCTGAAATGAACGCACTTAAAGAATTAGAAGAACGAGCCTTAGCGGAAGCAGAAGAACGAGCAAGGCTAGGACTAGATCGCAACGTGGATGACGACGAACCAGTGTTCTTCCTGAGACCACCGTGTGACTAAAGCAGCTTCCATCAGCGAGCCTTAAGCTTGTCTTGTCGCCGATATACTCCGTGTCCCTCAGTTTTTAAAATGCAGCACTGACCAGCGTTAAACCGAATTTGTTATTCTTTCTTGTTTTACTCAGAATAAATTCAAGAAAATCCAGACCTCGTGAAAGTCTTATGAAACTCCTGAGGTCAATGACCCCAGTGTGAATGTCCTCTTCCCAGATTTCTGACTTTGTTAGCATGATTAATAGTTAAGCGTCTCGTTAAGCTTAGGCATGAGTTGTTAAGATGACGGAACAGCTCAATCGTCGATGACAAACGGTGCAATTGATGTCAAGGTTTGCCCAAAGCCCATAAACATTTAACCCCAAAATTGGTAAAGAAAATCAAATTAAATTGAGCAACAAAGGAAAACCAGCGCAACTGAAAAAGGCAAAAGGAATTGGGCAGGAGAACGCGGAGAGCTGTGTGGTTTATTCTGTCCAAGCAAATTAAATCGGTATGGAAGAGCAAGTGTGGGTTGGTCACTAGCGTTGATTTAGAGCATGACATGGAGACTACTATTACATTAATCCAATCTTGTACACACAAAATTACTCTCCATTCTTCCTCCATTTTGGATTAATCAAGTTTGGTTTTACAGCCGAGAGCACAAGGACAATCCCATGCTCATCAGGATCCAGAATTATTTGGACTGAACACTGGTTCAATTAAATTTCAACTGCGGGTGGATTCATTGTGGACACAAGTGGACACACAAGATTCTTATGGATTTTATGGAACCCTATGATTTGGTCCGTGGGAACTTTTTCAGAGAAAGAGCAAGATGATCCGTGTCACCATAAAATGTCCCTGACATGGTTGCACTGATGATGATAGAAGAGCCCTTACGGATGATGACATGATCAAATTGAGGTCATAAATCTCATAAAGTATTGGAAGTTGGAACGCTGGTCGTCCCAAGTCCATTCTGGACTCTCTCAATCATGTAATTTAGTTGGTGCTCTCGAGCGATGTGAAACAGGGTCACAGAGCCTTCCTCCTGTTTGTATAATTCCACCAGTGTCCCTTCGTGTGTCCCTTAGAGGTTAAAGCACAAGATTTACTACCCAAGTCCAAAATCTTGGAAATTATGAGTCTCCCCGTGGTAGAAAACGGATGATCATGATTACAGTCCTGTACCACTCTGCCATAAATTATCGGCAAGAAAGACCTAAATTATTTTTAAGCATGCTGTGAAGTTATGGTTTCTAGCCCATCATCCTGGACCGTGTGACTTATTCTTCTTCAGAACCTCTGGGCCTACTAAAAGATCCAACAACAAAGAAAACAATTTCCTTTTGGAGAGTGTCTTTAACACCCTCGAAAATGGACCTTAAAGGGACCTCAAGGGAAACAACGGTTTCCGAATTCACATTCTTCCAAGGGCTCCCCTTTTGTTTCCTGTTTTACACTTGTGTACATGAAACCCTTCAAGTCAACTTTGAATTTTATGAATAGCTGACGACAACGCTAGAAATAGAGTCCAAGCTACCGTAACCGGGCAGGCGACATTCCTGTCAACGGGTCGTGTCAATTGTCCATCTCGTAACTAGTGCATGAAAATATTCCTGCTGGTCACTACACTTTTGCATGTCCTTTGGAAATGAATTAAAGCCTAATCTTAAGATCTTAACAAGGGGACCTCAATTAAATAGAATGACTCATTCGGTTCAAATGACATGGGAGAAAGACATCAAAGCTTTGGGTGCCATTCGTCACTTTA
>VNWY01001637.1:0-12978 GCA_009869845.1 Pseudachorutes palmiensis
CTCGCTGGCGATGAATACTTTGAACGGGAAATACTAAGCTGTGACAAAACAATTTATGTTGATGTGGAAGGAAAAGGGTTACAGACAATGTATTTGAAAACGCTCCAACAAAGAGGAAAGCATCCACTCTACACAGTAAAGGATCCAATATTTTCCAAACAAATTGGTTTGACGATTGAAAAACAAAATTGGGACGAGGGCATTCTACATTCAAGATTGCAGCTATTACTAACATCAGGACTAATACGGTTCTGGGAAGAACTCAAAAACAGTAGGACGCTTCGGAAGCTTGAGATTGCAAATAGCGCTAATGATTTTAAGGCGTTAAACTTGGATTCGAACATAACTGCAGTGTTCATCGTATTTTTAACGTGTTCACTCACTGCACTTTTAACTTTTGCACTTGAGTTATTTCTAGACGTGATTTATTTATTACTATCTAAAGGTTGCTACATAACCTGTAGGAGTTGTATAATTTAGAAAAATATTCTTACAGTGTTGAAAAGGATTGAAAAATCACGTCGGCTTAATACGATGTTTGATGAGGGGTATAGGCCACCAGCTCTGCTGGCGTTGTCCACATTACCCCAGTACTTGACCCTGCTGAGCCCGGTGACCCTAGTCAGTTGAGTGAGCTGAGTGAGGTGAGTGAGCTGAGTGGACTGAGTGGACTGAGTGAGGTGAGTGAGGTGAGTGAGGTGTCTCAGCCGTGTCAGTGGGTTGAGACAGTGAACTGACTTTCTCATGTCACTATCTAAAGGTTGCTACATAACCTGTAGGAGTTGTATAATTTGGAAAAATATTCTTACAGTGTTGAAAAGGATTGAAAAATCACGTCGGCTTAATACGATGTTGTAAAAATAAGAATTAAAACTTACGATAGCTTACTTTACCTTAACTGACCCGACCGCGTTAGTATCTTCAGTACATTTTCGACAGCCAGGGTTTACGAAAATAAGAAAAACTAATCATACGAAGTAGGTAACCAATACTATAAGTGAAATATAATCGAATAAACAGAATTTTTATCGAATTCGACGTCGTGCCTGCAATAAATATTAAATCGGGTTCTAATATAAGCCGGGTCGCCCTGTTCACTACTATTTGAACGTAAACGAAAACTCAACTCATTTCATAATTCTTGCGTTTTTTTCTGAATTGTATTTGACCTTCTTCAGTAGTCCAAAGTGAAATCAAGAGAATCTAGTTTACTGATATGAATTTCACTATCGTCACTATCAATGAATTTATGGTTTGAGTTGGAGTTATTTTAGGAGTGACACAGTTTCGTTGGGTTCAAAACTTTACCTGACGTCAAAGGGACACTACAGGGGCATTTGTTTCATAGAGGGATGAGATTAGATCAAATCTATGGTCACTTGGTATTTCTTATGAAAAATCGATTTCCTCATATTTATAATCAAGGATAAAGGACCCTGGATAAAATTGAGGAGTCGGAGACAGGCGTCCCCTCAAACAGAGCTCCCGATGTAAAGTATAGGATAAGGGTGAGTTAGTGGTTGATCCATTTACAATATCACTTCTGCTGAGTTAAACTATTACTTTTTACTATTTTTACTATTACTATTACTATTTACTTTCATTTTTCCTCTTAAATTACTTAATAATACCTAGACTACCAACTTTGGTAGAGTAGAAACAGCGGGTCAGTTTAGCATACCAAGCCAATACTGGTGGGATAGAAACCCAGTAATTAGTAAGATGTCACCGGACTGTAAAAGTGTCACCAGCAAATGGATTCAAGTGTTGGTAGTTTACACCTTATAGCGTTACAATTTAAATCACGTTTGCAGAACAATTCCATTTTCGAAAGTGGCATTTTTCGAGTAAGTTAGGCTGATTTGATCATATGCGGATTTTGTTTACATTAGGCTAAGTATTAGTATGATTTATTTCATGCGGGCACATGTTTAAGTTCCAACAAAATTCAAATAAGCTGACCATTTGATACAAAGTTTCAGAATTATACAATTCAAGTCTTACCCTCATATTCAAACCCAAGTTCAACTATAGATTCGATTTGACACAATCCAGTCCACACAAAAAAGTATTAAACAAACAGACATTTTTGCAAGTTACAAACAAACATTGCTAATTGTATTTGTTAATAATCTCCTCTCTGTCCGTCCTTGATCAAGAAGAATGTTGAGTTATCCTGATTGTAGATCGTATCGTAAAGCTTTGCCTTCTTCATAAATCCCAACAGGTTGATGTTCATAGGGTCTTAATATTCAGCAATAATTTTCTCATTATTCTTATTCCGTCTGGGGATGCACAGAGCGAAGGAAACTGGACAAATCACAACTCCACACTTTGCGACTGGGATGTTTCTTGATTTCTCTAGCGCGTGCCTGACTATTTCTTCACATTTGATTCCGTGCTGAGTCGCAGCATTTCCATAAAACGTCGGAAATATATGATTGACCAGGAAGGAACAAGGATCCGTCTGAGCACGCTTAGGCACGGAATGAGCAGTCGATGCCGGAATTCGAAGGGATCTGATTTCCTTCCATAATTTTGATTCAGATTGACTCCCTCTCATTGCTTGGACCTGTCTTCGAACCTGATCATCGAAGTTAACAAAAGCATTGTAGAATTCGGTGCAAGGGGAACAAAGATTTTCAAGATGGTCTCCGTGCAAATCCATGTGCTCCACGACACGGTATGTAGAGTTCAGTAGCGTCCCCGGAGTGGCAAGGGTTGCTTTAAACCGGAAGATTCGATTGCTTGCTTGTACTCTGCTTCCTGTTCAAACCCTTCTGCTGACTGCTGATTGAGTCACAGTTGAGCATCTATTCTTCAACTGTGTTTTTGGTTTTTGAAATTCCATTTTGTTGAGTGGTAAAGGCAGTACAGGTCCAGCCTTGACTTGATTCCAGGTGCAGGATAGAGGATCCCCAAAATAATTACTGAATTAATCAAAGTGAAAAAAAGCCGGAATTCCCCGTTATCCCGTTCTTCTTTATTGATGTTACTGAAACTCTTAATTTAGAGTTATCCCTCATTTTATCTTTTTGTAAAATTGCTTGAATTTGTTAGTAATTGGACATAAAGTAATCTCTGGCTAACATGACCCACCCACCCTGTAACCAAGTGTCATCATAGTTTATTAAGTAAATGCAACCTTTTAGTTGAATACAATTAGGTACCCAATATAAATATGCTAACCGGCTTCATAAACGGAACTGCAATGGAAAGAGGACCCATAGCACTTACTTCGAACCAAGTTTTTCGTTGTGGATTAAGAAGTTGATTTCCTGTTCCAATGTCTCGTAAACGTTTGGGTGCGACGGCGTCCATCGAATCTTCTTGCTTCTGTTGGCCACACATCTGCTGTCCCCTTCCCATAAAACCTTCGCAGCATCTCCCCAGAGATACTTTTCGACGTACTCCTTCTCAAATTGGGAGACTTCCGTTGTGTCAACCAATCCCAATTTGTGCAAAACTTTGCCTACCGCTTGCGCCAATTCTGCCCACTTGTGCTCATTTATGCTTGCAAAGTACCAACCTCCCTCCTTTCCGTGTTCAATTGTATTTGATAACAAGCCGTCCAGCACAAGGCGAAAGAGCTCTGCCAAATCATGGATGTTTACGTTACCCCACAACACGGCAGTGCTAGGTCCAACCCATCCGGCTTTTCCACGGCCAACCGCAGCCTTAATCATGTTTGGAATTTGCTGAGACGTTTTCTTGAATGGACCAAGACCAATACCATTGATGGTCGAGGGTGAAATGATGGCAGCAGTGATGTCTTCAGTGTTTGCAAAGATCCATGCGTCGACGTCCTTGTGTGGAGAAGTCAAAGGGATGGAGTGGATTCGAGAGATGTCTTCATCGTCAAATGGAACTTCAGTTGGACCACCGCTGAAGGTCAACACTCCAGTTCCAGACGTGTGAAGGAAAACAGCTCTCCTGTCTTTTTTTGCTTTCAGTCCCTTTACCAGGGCCTGGGCGGATGCCAAGTGATCCGCATGCGCAGTGTGAATCACAGCATCCGACTCTTCTGCCGACTTTGCAAGTAGCTCCAAATCATCCAAGCTCCCAAGGACAGGGGTCACCCCGAGGGCCTTGAGAGCCTGTGCTTGATCCTTGCTTCTGACTAGAGCTGATATGGAGTACTTGTGAGGGTACTTCAGTAGTATCGTCAACAAGGATCCACCAATGTAGCCAGTCGCTCCAGTGAGGAATATCTTTGATGCAGACATTCTGAAATTCTTCGTCAGAAAATCTGAAATAGGATAAAGCTATATTAAGTTACGGAATATAATTAATAGGGTCTAAACTATACTCTTGGAATTTGAAATGAAATTTAAAATTCCTATGAAATAATGTGTCTTAAAACCGTGGTTTACCTAGAGCAAGTTTGTAGACTAAAAGTTATTAAATTGCAGGCTAGGTTAACTTGAACTCAACAATTTTTCATTCAGGAATGATGGTGTGGATTGTAAAACAATTCAATATAAATAGTACACTTTTTGCTATCTGTTAAAATAATATCACCATGTATGGCAAGAGAAATAAATCGATTTATGTGACTTGTCTATCATTTTTATAATTATCAAAAGAAAAGTGTATTATTGATTTCCGATTTTCTGGCTCTCCCTCTTTCCTTTTCACAACTCTTTATCTACCATATTTGGTGAATAAAATGGCAGAAATATTGTTCCATTACGTCATCTAACTCTGAGTGGCCTTACTGCCCGTTACATTCCACAAGTATTATCAGCAAAAGAAATTCAATTACTGATACTAAAAGCGTAAACCTGTCCTTATACTGCCCAACCGACATCTGTTATGCTGAACATAAATTGTAGAAGACACAAAAAAAATTAGAGCAGTCGCAGCTTGTACGCATTTATTCAGAGTCATGCTGTAATGGACAAAAAATTAAAACGAAAACACTTTGGTAGTTTCAAATCTGAATGGCTTGCTGAGTCTACTGCGCTACACTACACTTCTTCCAGATTACTCCCTGCCTTATTAGATTTTTTTTAGTTTTTAGATTCTTATGGAAAACAGGCAGCAGATTTGAACGTAAGGAAGACGGATAAATTCCGTCCCCGTTGACTGGATGACGGTTTGAATAAAATTAATGTTGAAAACGTGATAAAGTCGCAATTGAATTGGAAATGTTTTAATGTGTGCGTAATTCCGACTGCATTTGTACCTGTTTAGCCATTCTCTGCACCGAATAAATATTTTCTATACAACTCTGTTTGTCTTTGTCGACCTTCAGAAATTACAATAAACGTAAACGTTGTAAGAGAAAGAAAACGACCAACTACAAAGGAATGATTTCTCGTTTCGTGAGTTCGTGGGAATTTAGGAAGTGATGTGAACTACTCATCCCACACGGTGGTAGGTGAAGAATCTCCCAATATTTGATCTCCAGATAAAGGTAAATATTAAAGTTAAATATCCTCTCCCACGACGGAAACAGTCGAGCACAAACCCGATTAACCGAGTAACACCGGAATTCAATTACAATTCCATTGGTAGTTCAACTCGCCACTCCATTGCCTGAACTCCTCGCAGCAGCCACTGAGTCTCCTACATTGAATCTTGCAGAGATTGAAGGATTGGACGAAGCAAGTCAACCATGCACAGACACGGTAGAGTCTTGCTTTCGATTAATGGAATCAGCCGTGTTTTTTTTTGTACCACCTCAGTTGTACTGAATGATTAATACTTAACACATTGATTAATATGACTATTTTAAAACATGTATCTACCGTGGAAAATAGTTTTGACACAAACTCAGCAAAACGTGTAACGAATTCCAGTCCAGAAAATTATAACATTAACAAATGAACGGGAATCCAGACTGACCGGAGTGCTGGTTGAAGACTACCGCGTTTATTAAACTTTTATACAAACTGTTTGACAAACTAAGCATTCAAAGTTGCGTCTCCATTTATTGTTATATTGCGAATTCTCCCTCCGGGAACAAGTTGACTCAGGTAGAACACCCCACTGCCCAAAACAACGTCGTATTCCTGCGGGCATGTTCCAGGCACTGGAGTAACTTGAACATTACCAATTTCATTTCTCCTTCTACAACCAAATAAACCCAGATTAGAATTTGTACTACGAATTTCATTCATCGTTCTAAAATGCTCTAAAACAACCAGATTACAATTGAACCCAGTGTGCAGTTTAGAATGACAAACCTCTGTAATTCTGCCTGCATTTCTGTGAATCGTTTTTGATCAGCATCAGCATCCCTATGAAATTACTGCCACATTAGTTTGTCCCAGAAGAAAGAAATAGTCCTTACAACTGCGCTTGCCGAGCTGCTTGCTGGACTATTTCCTGTCGAATTCTCTTCTGCCTCTTCAGCTTCTCGGCTTTCCTTTTAGTTTCTGCTTCGTCAATCTTTACTTTGTTTTTCTGCTCAAACATGGAAGCAGACGTTTCCAAGTTCTTGCGGAGGATTTTTATGTATTCAGCTTCAAAATCTTCTTTCCCCATCAGCTTGCATTTGCCAAACTGTAGGATGAATGACCTCACTTGGCTCTCCATGAAACGTTTTACATTCGTGTCTCCATTTGGATAGGCAGCCAAGTGGGCAGTCACTACCGTACCAAAGGCAGCTTTCATTTCATTGATTTTCTGCACGTGTTGAAGAGTTGCAGTGGACAGGTAAACCGAGTGAGGCGCTGGGAGTCTGGAATCCTTGAAGTGTGTCGTCCATTTAGAAATGCAGAGGGCTAAAGTTTCACCAGCGATGAATGCACCTCCCACTTTCTTCCTATTTCGAAGTACGGCTTCTCGACTAAAGAGTTGTTCCACATACGTCTTCAAGGTGTCAACGAATTCTGCATCTCCCATAGAGGCTTGAGCATCCTTTGTTGTAGCCAATTGCTTCCCAGGATAAGGCAATGCTGTGACTGAACATTTATTGGCGTGATTCAACACGGCCAAACTACTGTTCGTTTGATTTCTATGAAAGTAGTATTGGTAAAGATTCGCAGCTGCACCACGCGGATTGAGCTCCGTATGTTCTCCAAACGTAAAAGTATTGCTACATTCCCAGTCGCGTATGAGGATGTTCAAATTCAGTTTGTCATCTCGATTGCTAGAGAACAGAGCATTATGATTAAATTGCTTTCACCATAGAGTAAAACCACATGTTTATTAGGTTTTTACGTTGTTGCCGAGTGGGAAGCTTGTCCCACGAATGTTAGTAGAAATTGCAAGAACTGCCAATCCCTTTGATCCATTTTGTTCATGACGTTGTAAATCATGAGGGAGGAGACGAAGGCACTGAATCCAAACACATTGGAATTGTCTGCTACCGGAGACTCGTCATCAAAGAGCCCTTGAGTGTCCAGCAACAGCACGGCCACTTCAGTGCCGTTGCCGACGTCAACGTAAAAGGGTTCTGGCCAAATGTCAATCCCTACGGTGCACTTCTGAGCTCCTCCGTCACATGCAAATTGGCGTGGAAGACCCATGTTTATCCAGTTGGATGGATTCATTTTTCCATAGGTCAGGAACTTGAGCATACAGTTGACCATGAAGCTCTTCCCGGTCTTGAATTTACCATTGATGGAGTAGATAGCAACTTCCCTCTTTCCCACTTTCTTCAGTACCATCTCCAGCGGGAGTGTAGAGATTCCAGACGTTGATGATAATGACATCACCTTGAGAGCACTTACCAAATTAGCCATTCTTCAGTTTAGTTCAAGGAATTTTGGGATTAGATTGGTAAACTTGCCAAAATCAAACGAAGCAATTTCACTTTCAACTCTCAGTTGTTATTTTTATAGCTGCCATATTACATTTAGTTTATGCGTTTGGTTTGTTTGTCTGTCGGTATGGTTTTGTACAATGTTTGAATAGTTTCACTGCTGTAATAAGTGACATTGTAAATAAAGTAAAATTAAAATTTTATTACAATTGCTCAATTTAATTTAATGAGACAAATATAAATTCGTATGAGAAAAACATTAGATACAGTGACGTATTTTTCACAAGCTGCTTTTCATTTAGATTTAGATAATTGGATAGTTCCTACATCGAACGGCATCAATTCGGAAACGAGAAATTTTTGAAAAGAAAAATTTTCTTTACATTTTAAATTTTGCAAAATATAGCTACTGAGAGAAGTTACTTGTGGAAGTTGTCATGTGCCATGCCTTGCCATCACTAATGGCCCTGTCAATTCCTTACATGAACACGAGTGAACGCTGGGAAATTAAATAGTTTCATTTTATGATATGCCTAAAAAATACATTTTGCTTTATAAGGTTTCATATTTAGAAGTTTCGTAACATTCATTTCAAACAGTTTCTCCCTTACTCCTGCTCTAACCTAAATCAAAAGGCACCACATCAGAAATACGCAAAAACCACTTGGTATTTTCAACTTGAATGAAAATCAAGAGTTTGAACCATCGCCTTCACCGAAACTTAGGGCTAGTCTCATTTAGAAATTGGTGGAAGTGTTCATGGTATGCACTACGCTTACTAATAATTCCAAAGTAAAGTCTCTTATGCTTCTGTCCAAATTTTCGTGCAGTGCTTCCGATACTTTGCTACACCGTGTTAAGTGTGCTTATCGTCTGCAGCTGAAGGATCAGGAATTCTGACTTTAGACCAGGTCATGATTCATCAACACTTGGCAACAAAAAGCGACGTGATTCCTTTGGCAAATAAAATACTAAGCTAACCTGGGATAAGATAACTGCTGCCTTCCTCAAATTGTTTGAAAAATGACTCAGATCGGCGACCACACTCAAAGATGTGCATGCAAAAGTATGATTTACATTTCAAAATATCAACCACTTAGGCTGTTCGTCAGTGTTTTGAAAGGTATAAAACTACATCGAAATAAACCACTGAATTCACTCCCAATTGAAACACTTTCATTAAACCAAGTGAGAAGGGACACTTCACCGCCAGCTACAATATGAATACTCTGATTATTTTAAAGATTACCTCAACTCACGTCAATTTAAACCAAAGGGCAATCGAGCAAGTTCTAAGTAAAGTGGGAAATCGCCCGCTCTGCATCCTTTCCATCAACGGCAAGTTCCGGAAGGGGAAGTCGCTTATGCTCAACTTCATCCTGCAATACTTGCGAGCAAGGGTCTCCCAAGGCACTGACTCACCCGTCAACTGGTTCAACCCAAGTGGACTTGGAAAGGACTTCAACTGGCGCGGGGGCGCTGCAGCTGAAACCAATGGCATCCACCTTTATTCAGAACCATTCGAAATCAATGTCGATGGACAGCCTCTAGCGATACTTCTATTGGACACTCAGGGTACCTTTGATGACCAAACCACGTTCCAGCACAACGCAGTGATATTTGCACTAAGTGTCTTGCTCTCGTCAGTAATGGTGCTCAACGTCGAGCACGATATCACTGAAGACATGCTCCAGTTCTTCCAATTCTTTGCTGGGTTTGCTCAACTGGCAATTCAGGATGAGGATGACAGGTACATTTTAATTGCATTTACCTTTAAATACAAAGTATATAAACACACATATTACTTATTGCAGTGATGAGGAGGCATTAGCATTGTTTGCTCAAAGGCTCGTGTTCCTTGTGAGGGATTTCCAGTGGGTGAGAGACTACCAACTGGGCTATCACGATGACACGACTCCGGAACCAAATTACAAGAAATACAAAATGGACCCGGCCCCACCACCCAAAAAGTCAGTGGAGGCCAACTTCCTTCGTCAGCAGATTGAGCTCATGTTTCCCAAGGTGGCTGTAAATCTCCTTCCATATCCTGGAAATGGATTGGCAAACAGAGACACTGTTGACGTTCTTGACTCTGAATTCAAGTCAGAAGTCATCCGTTTCGTTGAGCAGACATTCGCTCCAGAGAATTTGACCAGGAAGACAATCAGTGGCCAAGTAATGACAGGGGACGCATTGAAGCCATTTGTAGCAAAATGGAGGCAAGTATTTGAGAGAGAGCTTCCAAATGTCCAAAACATTACAGAAGCAACAGCCGAAGTTCAACACTTGATGGCCCTAACAAATGCTGAGAAGCATTTTGACACAAAGATGAAGGAGCATTTTCGACTCAATCCACCCGGAGTAGAAGAAAGAGAATTCAGCGATATGAGTGAACAGCTAAAGCTAGACTGCTTTGCCATTTTCAAGCAAACGAAGAAAATGGGGAGAAAGTCCTTTGAAGATAGATTTTCCGAGGAGCTTAATGCACTGCTTGCCAGCAAGACGGAAGGCTACTGTAAAATCAATTCTGAAAGGCTCAAGGCGGCAGAGGAGACCAAAAAATTGGAAGAAGAGAAGAAGGTGTTAGTCCAGGAGTACAACAAGGTTGTCACACAATTTGACACGCATAAGCGTACCAGCGATGCCCAAATAAGCCAGGTTAAAACCAAGCTCCAAAAAGTTACAGATGACATGGCAATGAGTGCAGAGGAGAACAGGCATTTGCGTCAACAGCAAGCGGACCTAAGTTTAGAGTTGAAGCGCGTGGGGGACTTGGCGGATTTCAATCAAAGAAACTTTGCAGATGAAGTTCAAAAAGTGGTAAATGTCATGCAAGAGCAGAATAGGATCCATATTGAGATGGTACAAGCATATGAAGACCGGATTAGAAATATTGTCGTCAATCCACCAAAACCAAAAAGAAGTTTTTGGAATAAGGTTGTTGGTTCTGTGGTCGATATAGCTACTTTGGGAATTGCTAAGATGGTTTTGTCTCCAAGCAGCAGTCAAGAAAACGCCAAAAAATAAATAGTAGTGATCGATGCTTCACCCCTTTTGGTACTATCTTACACGCTTGTACTTTTCGAGATTAAACTTCCAAATTCTAGGAAAAATGACCACTGGTTTTATCTTCAAAAATGCAAAACTGGAGAAGTGAGCAAATAATGTATTCCTCGGAATTTCAGGATTAACTCTTATCAATAAACAAACTTAATCGTTTAGCACAGGTGATAAGCATAAGCATAAATTATGGAGCAATATAGAACCTTCCTTGCTTTTCAGAATAACTAAAGATTATTCGAAGCTATAACTAATATCTGTAACGAAGCATAATGCCTTCACCCATTCAAATCCTTGGCATAACAAGGGACAGAGTTAAATTTAATTTGGACCCGTTCCTGTCCTTACTAGGAAAAGTCGGGAGCCGCCCTTTCACTTCGTATTCGATCAATGGGAACTCCCGTACTGGAAAGTCATTGGTAGCCAACTTTATTCTCCAGTACTTGGACAACAAGGGAGACCCGGGATGGTTCCAACCGAATCAACTCCAGGATCGATTTGTATGGAAGGGAGGGATGGATAGAGTCACCGAAGGTATTTTCATCTGGCCGGAACCTTTTGTCGTTGAAGGTGAAGACGGTAGGGAAACTTGCGTCATACTTATGGACACGCAGGGAGCTTTTGACGACAAATCAACTACGCACGACAACGCAATAATCTTTGCCTTCAGTCTCCTTCTGTCGTCAGTCCTCATCTGGAACCAACCAAAGGATATCGGTGACGATATTCTCCAATTCCTGGAACTATTTCTTGGATTTGCAAAACTAGCTGGAGAGGAGGAGAACGAAGACAATTCGAGTTTGGCGTAAGATTGTTCTAACGTTAAAATGATGCCTAGATTATTCCACATACGGTAAAACTAATTAAAAACTTCATTTGCTTGATTTCAATTCCTTGTTTCAGTGAATTCCAGAAGCTGCTGTTCCTTATCAGGGATTTTGCCTTCTTGCAAGACTATGCCCTTGGATACTATGATGACACCAGTGGGCAAGAAAAAAACTACAAAGTAGATCGCCTCAATCCTTTGCCGAAAAGAGCGCCCGAGTTGAACTTCCGAAGAAAACAAATCTTGTCATCCTTCCAATCAACCGGGGTCTTCACTTTGCCACATCCTGGTAAAGCACTGACGCAGGAGGATCAGCTACTTGGCGCAGAGGATGACTTCCTTGACTCCATGAAAGTGTTTGTAACGTTCCTATTCTCAAAACATTCGCTCCAGCACACCAAGAAGATTCAAGGCCGTGAGGTAACTGGAGCAAACTTTGGATCATTTGTGCAGCATTGGTCGCGGTATTTTACATCCCCAGATGCCCCAAGGATGCAAGACATTCTGCACACTACGTTGGAAATCCAAGTGAGGATTGCCTCCGAAAGTGCAGTTCAGTACTTCACAGAAGCCATGGAAGAGTGCCTTTCCTTACATTCGGATGGCATGAAGGTTGGTGAATTTGAACATCGTCTCCAAGTTGTGCAAGCAACATGCTCAAAGATATTCCATTCATTGTGCAAATCAGATGACGGTTCTTATGCACCAAATAATGCTCAATTTGAGGAAGAGGTTGTCAACATACGTAACCATTACTCCAGTATCAATTCCAGTCGACGAAGATACGCTCAGGATCGGGAGCATTTGATTCAAGAGCAGGCGGATCTGGAGGAAGTAATTCGAAAAAGTGATGAACAGCTGCGGTTCATCAAAGAACAAAGCGAAAGACAGCTGAAAGAATTTGAGCAGAATTTTGCAAGGATTAAGGCAGAAGGGGAGGAAGAGATTCGCGTTCTACGGGAACAAGAGCAGGAGCGGTTGAGGATCCTAAAGGAACAACAGGAAGCCGAAACTCGAAGAATTGCTGAGGAAGCAGAAGCAGCAAGACTGCGCTTGGAAGCAGCTCAGCAAGAAGCAATTAGACTCGAAACTTTGAGACAACAAGAAATAATTCGCTTGCAGCAAGAAGCAGCTCGCCTGCAAGCTATGCAGAATCAAGGAGGAGGTAGGAGTCGGTGCGTGATATCTTAGCTGTAAGCAAGTTAGTCGAACAGCCGACAGAGTAAACGCATAAATTATGTTTCTCTACAAATTACTGATTATGGATTGGTTATATACAGTTCAATGGCTGAAAACGTCACTTCCTATCGTTCTTTAATTTGGCTTAACTAGCCCGAAAGCAAGCTTTCGGGATACGACCCTTGACTTTTCTAGAGTG